>JAPFFP010043780.1:0-12939 GCA_026153255.1 Solanum medicagineum
GCCAAAGAGCCAAGATTTGAAGCCATGAAGGCCATGGAAGCTGAGGTGGAATTAGTTGATCCAATTGCAAGTGCTTAGATTCCAATTCAATTGGAGATAAAGGGTGTTTGAAAAATAAATTATTTGTTTTAGAAGATTTACAAATTAATTATAACTTTGTTCTTCTTTTATATGGTAGAATCAATCTACTCAAAAGGGTCCTAATATTGTATCTCTAAATAAGTTATCTTTTAGTGATATTATACAAATAATAATTTGCAGTGTTCTGTTCTTTCTCATGTAAGTTCACTTTAATTATCTCACTTTCCAATATACTGTTCACTTATTGAACATATATAGTGATATATTGACACAGTTTGTTGACTAAATTTCAGAATTGACTGAAGAATTTGATTGCCGACATATATACTTTATAGGTTTCGAGGAAAAGGGCAACAGGAAATAAAATAAGAATTTCATAGCTTCTTGTTTATAAATATGGTGCACAAAATTCATAAACAAGACACTACTGTGACAATACTTCATGACTTTCAAAGACTCAACTCATAACCTTTGGAATCCGATACCAACTCTGACACCCCATTTT
Organism: Solanum medicagineum; assembly: GCA_026153255.1. Classification (NCBI taxonomy): domain Eukaryota; kingdom Viridiplantae; phylum Streptophyta; class Magnoliopsida; order Solanales; family Solanaceae; genus Solanum; species Solanum medicagineum. Next base: position 587 of record JAPFFP010043780.1, read on the forward strand.
TCACGAGACATGAGATACCTACCCTCCAGGCGGAGCTCTTCAAAACATGATCCATTTCAACAGGCTTGATGAAAATTGATCTTTTTGTTAGGGAAAGAACCAATTCTAGAAAGAGGAAGTATGTTTGGAACATTTAATAAAGAAACTACTAGTTTAAATATTCGAAAGTAATATAACGGAAGAATTTAATACAAGTATTTCAAAAACAAAATGAAATCCGAACCTACCCAAATTCCAACTACAGAGTTTCTAAAATACAGAGTTTCTTAGGACTTTCAATGGGTCTAAAGTGCAATAAACATAATTTGTCAATTTCATAAGCTTGGAGTAGATGTCAATATCTTATAATCTGCATAACTTTTAATTCACCCAAAGATCTCACAACTTACAAACTCTTCTCGACTCATATGACTAGACCAAATAATCAACATAGCCTCCATCCTCTTTTAGGCTAGATCATATATGTTAGAATAAGAATGATAATAGTATAGTAATACAAAGAATTCAACTTGCTTGCTTTAGAGGCACGTTAATACGTAGTTTGAAAACAGTTGGAGTGTCTCCTAACAAACGAAAAAATAAATAACAATTCTATCTTCAGGTTTCAATTAAGCCACAAAATAAGTACCATTCAAGAATATTGTTCTTCTACTCTGGAAACGATGATTTCACCTTTTGATTAAATTTTTTTAAGTGCTTTTGATTAATGTCTCTCAAGTATTTTTAAGTGTCCACATTTAGTAAATTATTTAATTTCCTTTAATACTCTAAACTATTTTCACGTTTTTGCTGCCTTTTCATTTTCTTATATTATTTTTACCTTTAATGTTATTTTTACCTATAAATAGAGGGCATTTTCAAGACATTTGATATCATTTGTCCATCTCAAATCTTTGTAGTGGGTGGTTAAGTTGGTGGGATACAAAGAGAAAGCTATTACTCTAATATTTATTTTAAAATTTTATTTTCTATTCTAAATGTTAAAAAATAAGTATGTTTACGTTTATTTTCATTATTTTTACACATCAAAATTGGCGTTTCAATCTACTTTTATGTAATGTAGAATGGAATAAGAATATGTATTTTAATTCATATTTGTCTATAGAGTGTCAAAAACACACGTAAACGATCTCATTCTTTTGAGTTTTATCCCTAAACTATTACATATTAATTTAATTAATATTACCAATTTAGAATAAATTATTGGGGATGTGAGTTTCATACTTAAACTATCACATATTAGTTTGAAAAAAACGCATAAAGAGTGTGTGTAATATACGACCTTGACAAAAAGTAAATAAACTATTAATATTAGTTAAAAGCTAAAGATTAAAGTATTAGTGTTCTTCCAAGAAAAAAAATTAAATAATTATTTTTTTAAAAATAAAATTTAAAATGTTTTTCTCACCTACTCCACCCTCACCGCCATCCCGCATACCTCCTCCACACTCACCCCAACAATCCTTGCCTTTTTTTTAAAAAAATCTCTTTTATAAAATATTTTTTAAATATTCAGACTTCAACCCCTCCTTCACTCCTTCCTAACAAAATTGATATTATTTTTATTTTTTAAAATAAATAAAATTCTATCCAACATCTATCTAATTCTCTGCTTCTATTTTATTTGTCTTTTTATACATGTTTAATAGAGATGTACACGTATTTTTTGAAAAATAAAGTTTCTACTTGTGCATTGAATGTAACTAAAATAAAAAAAAATTATTTTTTTTTAAAAAATTGCTTTGAGTAAAAAATAACTTTCTAAAATAAGAAGAAAAAAAAAGTAGAGGATTAGGTGGGTAGGGTAAAACTATTTTTCAAAAAAAAAATAAAATAATATTTTAAAAATTATTTGAAGGGTAGGGTAAGGGAAAGGGGGAGGAGATGAAAGTAGAATTTCTTTAAATGTTTTTTTTAGAAAAAAACTAAAACATTGATTGGTTTGGGGGGATGATGAGAGTAAGTAGTGTAGCGTCCCATTTTATGTGACATCCTTTCATTTTTGGTTCGTCCCAAAAAGAATGTTATCTTACTCTAATTAGAAACAATTTTCCTTTAAAATACCCTTTTTACCCTTAATGAAATGATTCAGCCACATAAATATCTAAGAATGATTTTAGATCACAAGTTTTAAAAGTCTTCCTTTTTTTCTTAAACACCGTGCTAAGTCAAAGGTGTCACATAAAATGGGATAGAGGGAGTAATACTTTACTAATATTTAACTTTAACTAATTCTATAATTTATCAAGGTAGAATATTTTGTCTATGTAGATTATAGAGTGTGATGTGACATTTTAAAAAAAAAGAAACGAGAGAGTATAGTAAACACATGATGGTGAGAATGGAATAAAAGAGATTAGATGCATGTTTCTCAAACTAATAATTAAGGGGTCGTTTGATTTAGACACAAGTTATGCTGGGATAATTTTTATTATTTGTTTGGTTTGGCATATTCAAACTACTATTCATGGTACAATTTCTAAGAATAAAATGTTTGTTTACTAACATACCCTTCACCTTATTTAGTTTTTTTTTTAATTTTCTTTGCAAGCTTTAATTATTCATTGTTAAAAATAATTTTATCTTATTTAACATATATGTATGCATTTTCATGATTATGCCATATGTTTTTAAAATAAAACTCCATTTTATTTAACTTAAAAATAAAATTTCCATCCTATTTAGCTTTAAATAAATTTTTCATTTTATTAAACTTTAAAAAAAAATCATCTTATTTAGTTTAAAAATAAAACTTTCATCTTATGTAGCTTAAAAATAAAACTTGCATCTTATTTAGCTGAAAAATAAAAATTTTCATCTTATTTAGCTTAAAAATAAATGTTTCATTCTAAGTTTACTATATATACACATACATATATGTATATTAAGTGAGTAATAAACTAGTAATATTAAAATATAGAATTTAGTAGTGGGTGACATTTTAAGAGAAATCAAAATATAAATAAACACAAGTATTAGACAAATAAATTCAACTTATAATATATTCATAAATAAAAATTATATTTATAAAATATAATTTTCTTAATTAAAAATATATAAAAAGAATGATTGGTCAAGGTTATGGATATTATTATAAATATTATTTTAAAATATGACAATATACATAAATATAAAAATAATGTATAAAAGAGAGTTTAAGGGGGTTATTTTTATTATTTCACATGTACTTATCCTGAGATTATTATTCCACCTCCCAGAAGGGATATCTTATCTCAGGACTAATTGTTAATCCTGAGATAAGTTATCACATCCTATGCAACCAAACAGAGAATTAAAGACCACTAAAAGATTATTCTGGGATTAGCTTCCCTTATCCTTCACACCAAATAACCCCTAATAGTTTATGGTGTAAAACTAAATAATATATGATGGTGTAAACCTTTTACATGGTATGGATAAGTTAATGTAATGACCTATTAGGTCATTTAGATAATTAGTCCTCTTATTCTTATAAATGTCCTTCTCATAAATTTTTAAAGGAGTCGTTTGGACTATTTGATAACTTCCATTACTGAGTTAAAGGGTAAATTTAGATAGTCAAATTAGTTGATGGGCTAAAGTGATAGTTTAATTAAAATTGTAGATTACTTATATTATATTTATTAATTATTAGGTTAATATAATTCAACACTTTTAATATATAATTAGATTTTTATTTAAAAAAAGAATATAATAATAAAAAGAAAAAAAAAGGAGAAACATACATAGAAGTGACGGACGCCACACTGCTTCAGGTGAGATTTTCATTCTCTTAATTGTTGTTAACTGCTAGTAAAGTTGATAGTTGGTAATTTAGTTATCCTTAGGATATGTATGGTGATTTTTAATTATTGCTATTACAGAAACTTGTTAGTGAAAATAAGGAATCTTGGTTTAATGTCTATTTTTTTAATACTAGTGTGATGAAATTTTCTTGGAATTGGAGAAGTGTTTGTAATTAGTTGTTTTTCACAACAAAGATATAATTTAAAGGCACTTATATGACATAATAGTGATGGCTTAAGGAATTGGATGAAGTAATTGGTTACTGGAAAGTGTGCGTAAGTGCCCAGTTTGCTAAGTGACAACAAATATGGTACTGCACGTGATAATGTTCCCCTTGGTCATTCATGAGAAAATAAAATTGCCTAGGTTTTGATAGTAATAATAAGTTTGATTAATTTGTGTATCAATTTCCTATTACATACATCTCTTTCACCTTTACATTCTCCTCAGTGTGGTTGGGTCTTCGTATTAGTAGAACTACTTATTATGTTGTGCGTTTTCGCGGATTAGTAGAACTATTACTATATTGTGCATTTTTGGATGCGTATATGTATAGGTATACGTTTTTGTATTAATATTAGGGTTTTGTATTATATGCACATCATTAGCTTTACATATTGAAATTTAGGAACCTGACTATAGATTTTGGTATCTTTAGTTTGGAAATCTTATTGTGAATTCTTTTTTTATTAGATCGTGGTGCCACAGATTCTATTCGAAAGGGGAAGACTCAAGTCTCGCAGTGAGTGTCCAATTATTAAGGCAAGTGAACTTCCAAAATTTTGTAATTCTCGTAGAATTCTCAAATTATCCTTTCTTCTACGTGTGATTCATGAAATATTTTAATATTATGAAAATGGGGTGATTAAATGTAATGTGAGTTGGTGTGGTGTTGTAACACTTGAATTGGAAATGTGGTTAAGTGATGAGAATTCCATATTTAGTTATGTGGTTGTGTTTCTTTATTGAACTCGTATATTTGTGATAGTTGAGGTGACTACATGTTGTACTAATATTTGTTGTATTGTGATGCATTACCATCTCCTATATTATTGAAGTTATATTGTGCATATGGATTGACATGAGATTGAGTGTGTGTTGAGATCACTATTATAATCTAAGTTGGGTGCGTGGAGATCGTCCGTGCTGGGGATGTTTAATTTTATGATAGTGCATTGAGATCGTCCGCACAGACACGTAGAGACTGTTCGTGTCGGTATATGGACCTCGCGAGTCCCTCAGGGGTCACAAACCCTCGACGTATTCCCGAGAGATATTGTGTATATACTATTTAGAGATGACTTGGTATTTTTTGAGGTATATCATTTCATGGTATTGCATTGCATCTCATCCTTGCATTTCCTATGTGACATGATGTTATTCCTGTGATTGACTATTTTATCCCTTATGAGTTGTGGCTTGTGATCTTGAATTGTGATATTGTGGAAACTATCTTTTCTGTGTATTATGTGTTGTTGGACTGGGTTGATTTTCTATGCAGGTTATAGTTGTCGATGTCAGTTGGGATGAGAGGAGTTTGTGTATTCTATTTGACTTGTTTTTTTTTGTTAGTTAACTTGCTGGGTACCGTGTGGTTGGTACTCACCCCTTGCTTCTACATTTTTGTAGGTTAGACATTCGAATCTTTGTGATACTCTCTCTTCTCTTCCTATCCGAGGGTTTTTTTTTTGTGGAGATTAGTGAGGTAGCTATTTGTCATCTCGGCGAGCTTCATCCTCCTATTTATGATCTTGTTCTACTTTAGAGACAACATCATTTAAGACCTGTATTTTTCTTTCAAATCTATTGTAACAAATTAGAGGCTTGTGCACGTGATAACCTGGTTTTGGGGAATTTTAATTAAGTTGACTTATCTTCAGCAATTAAGCTTCCATTTTTATTATCTTTCCGCATTTTTATTATTATAATTGAGTTTTAGGGTGACTTGTCTTAGTGGGACAAGACAAGTGTTATCACGTCCATTTTTGGACCGTGATAGTTAAACTCGTTAATATTTATATGTTAAATACAAATTATGGTTTCCATTTTTGTTTTCTAATTATAGAATGTGGTACGTAATTAATTTTTTCAAAGAAATTATAAGCATCTAAGACCACTAAATTAAAGCAATATGAAACCAACAAAATTCAGTGCTTCTCATGTTGTACGTGGACAAATTACAGAACTAGTAATTATTATTATATACATTACTCTCTTTTCTTCTTCAGACAAGCAATAAGCATGTAAGACCCACTAAACCAACATAAAACCAACAAAACTAAAGTGGCTTTTCATGTTATATGTGACAAAATAAACAGACGGTTATTATTAAAGTGAGTTTAGAATTTAAATTATGTATTTAATATTTAAAAATTTTTATATTAAGTTTATTATATTTTTAAGATTATGGATTAGTTTATTATTTATTGTAAATTTTATAAATCTTTACATATAAATATATGTTTTATGTCCAAATTGAAATACCATCAAGCAGGTGTTGCTACGTCATTTGGATATTGGGTAAAATCGAAATGAAATTAATTTTAATAATTATTTTAATTATTATTTTCATGTGTCGGGAGGGTGTCCTAGACGTGACTGACACTCGGAGACTATTGCTAGCCCCCAAGCGGACCATTCAGTCTCTTTGTCATTGTTCAGTCAATTCATCAGCGGAAAAGAAATGATATAATGAATATAAATGTTATCCTATCAGTGGGCTCATTCTATCAGTATCAGTCTATCATAAGAAAACAGAATAGATAACGAAAATCTCAAATGTAAAGAATGAAAGAAAGAGGGAAAAGAACCCTCGACATCAACATCCACATCTATGTATATGAAGCCTCTATACTATAGTCTGAAGCGATACCATGACAGGCCATGGCTACCAAACATCAAGAAAAAAAAAGAGACTGTCTAACAATAAAAATAAATTCTCTAAATGCTGGGGAGGACTCACCACTGTCAGAAATAGGGAACTTTGAACCTCAACGATTGGATTGCTGAAGTCTTCGGTCTACAGTATCTGCATCATAAAACGATGCAGTGCAGAAGGGCGTTAGTACATGGAATGTACTGTATGTAAAACCGGCTAAAAAAAGGAAATAGTTTAATCATCACAAGTCCATTACTCAGCCTCACCTCAGATATAAGAGACAAGATCTATCACCTTACTAGCTATCAAACATCAAACATTCACTTCACGTCAGAGTTCTATCATCATGAAACCTATCTAGAAGTTTCTATAACCGACAACTACTACATATGAACCGGTAATGATACAACGAAGAGATGTCGTTGCCACATCCGTCCAATACCTTGCCAAGGTAAAGGACGAGTCTGTCAGTGGATCCAATAGTCTGTCAAGTCCCCTTTCGAGACAAAGGAAACATCCACTTTCACGGTTCAATCCTCTCCTACGCTGGCCACGTAGTTAATGGGTTCGAGTGAGAGTCACTCTTACCCATTTCGGTGCTAGTACTCCTCCTAGGACTCAACGTGCTCATAAATCTATCAATCCTTCAAGAAACCTCATCACCCAACCTCTACGGCCAAGATTTTCTATCCAATCTAAGGGAATTACACCCATTCAACTCTATCAACAATAGTCTCAGCTATCACAGTCATCCACACCCTCAATTCAGGACTCGGACTTAGTCAGACATCATTCTCAGACATTCAAGACTCTAGACATCCCCTAAGTTCATTACTCAAGTCATTATAGAGAGCAAATTTTAAAGATCAAGTCACAATCATATAATAAGGTAAAAATACAGTAAGCTTTAAACATGATGATCATCAGTTCATGATATAAAAGTGTTGTTTAAAGTTTTAAAGTAAGAATTCAAGCTAGTATACAAGAATTTAAAACAATTATTCCAGAATTTAAAGTAGTCATTCAAGAACTTAAAGTAATTACTCAAGAACCTTCAAGAAGTCATACATCAAAGCTCCTAGACATGAATTTGCTATCTTAACTCTACCTTGGCATATGGGAGATCAATCTCATGATTTTGGGTAGCCTCTACATACCTGGGAATGACGAATTTTGAAGAACTTTGAATTCTTCTCTGAAACCCTTACGTTCTCTCTCTTCTTCTCTCTGACTTAGCGTAAAAATTAGTCTTAGGATGATTTTGGGTTTAAAAACCCTTTTGTACGAAAAACGTATTAAAAAAATTGACCTGAGGATGTAAAATTATATCGGGAAGGATGAAATTGCCCTTCCTGAATTAAAATATAAAAATTATGTCCCTCGTACACTAGTACACGACGCGCACTAGTGGATTTTTCCAAGTTTTCGTGAATTCTCAATTTTTCGTAAAATTTCGAAAATCACAAGTGTTGGTTCTGCGTCCACTCCGCATCGCCGAAGGGGCGCGGAAACCTCACTATTTTTTATCTTCTTTAAAAAAATTAAATCGTATTTTTTTCGTGATAAAGCCGAGTTGAGACCATTTTTAGACTCAGTTTTTCGCACTGATCGTAAATCCGGTTCGAATTTTTCATCGGAGTTTGGGAAGACACGTTGCGCGCACAATAAAGTTTTGGGGTGTTTTAGTAATTTCACGTGGTGTTACAATTATACATTTAATCAAATTAAATATAATACACATTTATTAGTTGTTTGTTGTCGATTTGGCTCAATGTTTTTAATTTTTAAGAATCACAACGTTATTTATCAAAGTGAAATAATATTTAGAAGAAATACATTCTTTTAAAAACATTTAGGTGAATCTCATTATAAAAAAGAGCTTTGATCGAATTTACATATAATTACCTTTATATATATAGTCACTTATTAAAAAAAAGAAGCAAATCTAGCACTAAGTTTCATTTGATACGAGAGATAAGAGATAACTAATTACATAATTAATTCTAGAATGAGTTTAGTTTATATTTGATTAGAATAAAATCACAAGATAACTTATCTCAGAATTAATTATCCTAAAATTATAATGTTATTTTTATTCAACGTTAAAATGAAATAACAATTTTGAAATAACAACTAAACGAGCTTGAATGAATTAAATCTTTTCCAAACAAAGAAAAGAAGTTTGGTGGGGGCAATCCATGTGCATGAACCCTAAAAAAAGATGGAAATTATTCTTCCAAACTCGAAAGGCACTGCACAAACACACGTGGGAGTACCAAAGCATGTTTGGAACTTTTGGCAATGCATGCATAGAGATTATAAAGTTTATGAATAATTTTACTACAAGTTAACCACATGATGATGAATAATTTTGGGCCATTGCATGTGATGCCTCTATCAAAATATTTTTCCTAAGGGTTTAAAATATGTTTAAATTATATAAAATTAATTTTAAAAAATATATTAATAATCCAATGCAAAAATATAGATGTTGTTAATAGGTTAAAATGAAATTATTAAAAGCTATCAATTAAGACAAAATAACATTGTGAATAAGTTTAACTTATAATATAGACCATAGTAACCATATCATTAATTTTTATTTAGATAATGATAAAAAAAATTCCTAATAAATTAGGATATATTTTTATTTTTAATATTTTTTGAATTGAAATAGAATAAATATTTATAATATATTCCTTAGTTTTAAAGTTAAAATGAAAAAAAAATTAATAATAATTCCATCGATGATATTTTCTAATTTGAAGCAATGTGAAAGTTTTCATAGTTTGACATTATGATTATTGTATTTTAACTTTAAAATCGAGGATTATATCGACAAACACTTATATGATGGTCGGTGGACATTATATCATTGGAAGGGTCAAAATGAGAGCACGTGAAGTGAATGTACAAATTTATATTTCAATGATTCCTGCACATACTGCTGCTCAAATAGTATATTAGTCTAAATAACGATACTCATAGGGTTTAGCGTAGGGGATTTTTGTAATAAGGTCAATTTGAATGATTATTTAGTGTCATTAGGTGGTCAAGGTAAATAACTTTGCACTTAGCACATTACACCTAGGTACAACAACAACAACATACCCAGTGTAATCCCACAAGTGGGGTCTGGGGAGGGTAAAATGTACGCAGACCTTACCACTATCACAAAAGTAGAGAGACTGTTTCCAGGGGACCCTCGTCACAAAACCCGTAAGTAAGAACGAACTAGATATGCCAAAAAGAAGGAAGGGAACAGAAAAGAGCAATAAGGTCAATTTGAATGATTATTTAATGTCATTAGCCGGTCAAGGTAAATAACTTTGCACTTAGCACATTACACCTAGGTATCGAACTAAAATTTGAACTTTATGATTTCTCAGTTCTAATTTTTGAAGTAATTGATTTTAAATTAATTATTTGTATAAATTTAATAAATTTTTAAAATAAAATACATGATTTAAATTGTGTCAGTTGGTACGTATCCTCTTCTCACCTTTTTATTTTCTCGATGATTTGAATTCACAGGCTTAAGATTGAAGGTAAAGGAGGATACTTGCTGTGAGAGCAATCTCTTGGTGTCCTCTCAAGATCCTGGGCATGGTTTATACTTGCTTCTTCTCATAATTATATTAGTTGTCTTGTTTTCACGCTTCTTGAAAAATCACAAATAAGAAAAGTAGTTTTATTAGTTTACTTCTAATTTTTTTTTAAAAGATTTTACAAATTTGATTACACTTCTAAAAAGAATTAATTGTAAGAGAAAAATGAGAAATGTTTAATTAATTTTATCTTTATTTTTAGATTAACAAATAATTTATACAACTTGTGAAAAATATGAGAGGAAAAATATTATTGAGTTATTGTCTACATTATTACATTGAGACCCTATTTATAAATACTATATTAGACTCCTTTTCCAACTAGGATACTATAATACAATTCCTAGGATCTCATATACTATTACTATTTCTAATCCTATTCTAAGTAGGATTGTATTCCAACACAACTGTTTTTGAGTAATACTAATAAATTCTATGAGAGGAAATATAAAATAATTGAAGCATTAAATTCATTGATACAAATTGTATTCACCAATTATCTAATCAGACAAAATAATGGAATTTAATAAAAGTTAATATTTCAAACATTGTGAGAGTTTATGAAATCTACCATATATCAAGAATAAAACGATTCTGAAATTCAGTTTATATAAGTAATTTGTTGTTTAATTAGAACCAAGACGGACAAAACAACCTTAGGCATGTAATCCAAAGGTGGCTCTTTCGTATTTTTCATGTGCAATGAATTTGACAAATATAGACATTACCACTCAAATTTTATATTTCCTCTCATAGAAATTAATTGTATTACGTTATTTTTTGGATAATTCTAGATGGAGAATAATATTGAAATCGTGACCCAAATGATTACGTTTATGTCTAGAATTATAAAAAGTAATTAAATCTCAAGGAAAATGTTTGAAATCACCAAATGGGTTTCTTGATATGTTTTAATCTGTTTTAGCCCCGTGAATCGGTCGGTTTGGTTCGATTTTGTACATTATATTTTTGATTTATCGATTTTTGATATTTAAATATGCTAAATCAATAAGAAACCAATAGAATATTTTTGATCGGTTTATCGATTTTAAGTCCTTAACGGTTCCATTTTTCGGTTTACTCAATAAGAATGGTAATGAGAATTTGCATTAATAAAAAATAGATAGAGTACAAAAACTATGTTACAAACTTACAAAAGCTATAATTAATTAATTACAAACTAAAATACTAAAGTGGAGAACTAATCACTTAAGTACTGTATAGATTAAAATATGTAAACTATTGTTACAATGTCCTATTACTATTAAATTACTAATATTTAATTATGAAGGGGTAAAATAGTAAATTATTATAATCTTTATTGGGTTATCGATTTACGTAATAGTAAAAATCGATATCGAATCGATAGTCCAATAATCTTTAATTCAAAATCATTAAAAACTCAATAACCTAATAACCAATAATAATAAACCAATAACATTTTTATCGGTTCGATTTTTATACACCCCTGCCTTAGCCAGCATGTTTTATCATCTTAGATTTTATTAGGTAGACGAAATTCAACAGTTAATTAGGTGAAGTTGTTAATTAACAATTAAAATTAAATGGAATGACATGGCAAAAGTACCCAAAAAAAGAAAGAATATGCCGAAAGTTAAAAGGTCCTAGTCGAAGATAATTAGGACTAGATTTAGCTTAAGAATATAATAATTAAAACTCATGATTGCAATCTCTAATTAACTCAAAATCATTGTTAATTTTTTTTAATCTCAAATGCAATTGGCCGCCCTCAAAGAAACGACTTCAATGAATCTTTTACATTAATAATAAATAAATTAAAAGAACTGTTATAAAAAAATTATAATAATGATGGTTAATTTAGTATTCAAAATTACTAAAAGAAGGTAAGGTGACAAAATGAAATCTGAAAAAAAAAGAGTTCTAATATTATTTCTTTTATTTTTATGATAGTAATGCTCCGCAGCTCACCTCAACTATATCCGTGACTATTATATCTGACAGGGGTACCCAATTTACAGCGAACTTCTGGCGATCATTCCAAGCAGGTTTGGGGACGCAAGTGCAGCTCAGTACAGCATTCCACCCCCAGACCGACGGCC
>JAPFFP010043781.1:0-35569 GCA_026153255.1 Solanum medicagineum
TATATATATATATATTAATTTTTAAATTTGCATATCACCAATCGACTAGGGATTATTTATTTTATTATCCGCGGACTCTATTATTTGATTCTAAGCTACTAATTGTGCATGAAATATAATATACAATTAACTCTAAATTACTAAAGACGTGAGTAATTTGATTGAAAATTTCAAAATGTTATCTAATATAAAGAGTAGATAATTATTTTACTTAAATTTTATATAATTTGACTATAAAATATTTTTCCATAAATTTGCCTCAAAATTTTGGAGGTCTATAGCAGAATCTTCATTAATTTTCTTTGAGTTATTCTTATCTTTTAAATGGCGACGCCGCTTGAAAAAGATCCTATATACACCATTGTGGACAACACTCTACCCCATATAACAACGACGGTCTAACCACCATTCTATAATACTAACTTTTAAGTTTAGGTGGTATAAATCTTTTTATCATATAATACTCTATAGGCAAGCCTCCATTTAATCCATGTTGCCCTAATGCAATGCATATGTGACATCATCATAGATATCACCACTACTCTGATGATAGATCCAAGATATTTAAATTTTTCTCTCTTAAGAATAGGTGAAGTGGTAAGCCTGTACGCTTCATCCATTGCAACACTAAATTTGCATTCCAAGTATTCTATTTTGGTCCTGCTCAATTTGGACCCTTTGGACTCCAGAGTATGTCTTCAAACCTCCAACCTATGATTAACTTTATCGTAAGTCTCATTAATCAATATTATGTCATCTGCAGATAGGATTCACCATAGAATCTCCTCTTGAATAGACCGTGTCAGCTTATCCATCACCAAAGCAAAAAAAAAAAGGGCTCAACACTGATCCTTGATGAAGTCCCATCTTGACAAGAAAATACTCCAAATCTTCTCCCACCATTCTTACCCGAGTTTCGGCTCAAATATATACTATTGGAACACCTTTCACCTCTAGACACCATCAGAAGGCATCCCTAAGAACTTTGTCATAGATTTTCTCAAGATCAATGAATACCATATGAAGATCACTCTTTCTTTCTCTATATTTCTCCACATTATTTTATTTATTATTTTTATGAGATATGTTAAGTATAAATTTTACCAATTTCATACTGTATAAGGTTAATTCCTTTTTATACCAACTATTTTCTAAATTACTAAAAATTTCATATTTATTAGGCGTCTTGATACCTTAAAATTCATTTGATACATGTCGAAAAAAGGAAATAAGTCAATCAGCTGCGCTAATAAGGGGGATGAAATGAAAATTAAATCCAATCACCCATTAACTAGGGTATAAAGTAATTTTAATGCTATGTATGCACAATAGAAATAATTTCACAAATTCAAAAACCTCTAGGAAATCCATGCAAGAAATTGCAAAATTGCATAGATACTTTTGATTCTTGGTGCTGCAATTGGCTATGTTTCTCTTCATCTTTGGAAGACAATCTTCTATGATGATCACAAAGGTTGGGTTCGAGAAGGCTGCTTGTTTCTTCCCTGGAATTGCTCTCATTATCCTGACCATATTAAACTTCTTGTTATGGGGTAGTCATAACACAGGTGCCATTCCCTTTTCTTTGTTTATCGTTCTCATTTTACTTTGGGTTCTGTATCTCCGACCCCTTACCTCGATTGGTGGCTACCTTGGAGCAAAGACACCTCAAATCGAATATCCAGTCCGAACTAACTAGATTCCACGCGAAATTCCAGCACAAATATGCAGACAACATATGTTGTTTCTTGGAATACAATGATATAATTAATAACTGACATAAGTTTTATATTTTTTAGTCTAGTAGAAACGTGATACTTATAATTAGGTGCATGATCTAGCTAGTTGATACTTTATTAAGGATTTTCGTATTTTTTAGAATGATACTCATTGTTGGAATAGGAGCTTTAGGTACTTGATACTTTAAGAAGGAGTGCTTGTGCTTATCAAACTACTGACAATTGATACTTGACATAAGTTTTATGTTTTTTTGTCTAGTAGATACTTGATAATTAAAAATAGGTGCTTGATTTGAGTAGTTGATACTTGTTTAAGGATTTTCGTGTTTCTTAGAATGATATTCATCGTTTGAATAGGAGCTTTAGGTACTTGATGGTTTAAGAAGAAGCGCTTGTGCTTATCTAACTACTAATAATTGATACTTGACATAAGTTTTATATTTTTTTTGTCTAGTAGATACTTGATACTTAAAATTAGATGCTTGATCTGGGTAGTTGATACTTGATTAAGGATTTTCCTTTTCTTTAGAATGATACTCATCGTTGCAATCGGAATGAAGACTTCTACGGAGAAGTTGATGAAAAATGGAAGACATTAGGTTTTAACGGAGGAATTGGAGACTTTTTAATTTCTTTCCCTTTTTTTTTTAGTTTGAAAATAATGATACAAAAATTTGAACTTGAAATTAATCATGAAAAGATTGATTAGACAATTAAAAAAATAGAAAGATTATGTAGATATTGATTAGAATACTTAAAATTAGGAGATAATTTCGAATAAATTAAGGAGGAGAGAGAAATAATAGTCCATGTAACTACAAGTTGGAGAGAGAGAGTAGAAATAAGAGATTTTTGTAATTTTTTTTAGGACGATAGGAATTATTAGAAAATATGGTAAAATATGTTGCGTAGTTGTATAATTTTTCCCTAAGTAAGTTAATTCAAGTATAAATGGGTGGTGAGAGTAGTAAATATAACTCTCTCTAGTTTATATTAAGTAAATTGTTGGTATTTGATACATGTGAAAAACATTTAATGATATAAATTAAAATTTATTTTTTATTATTATCTTATATATTTTTTCCAAACTATTCTAGCAGTTAGAACCCTTGCTAAAAAGAAGGATAAATATGAAAAAATAGAATAATAATTTTTTTGAACTTTTCAGTTATTACTAGTTTTAAACATGAAAAAACAGCCTCAACATTTCATTTAATACCATCTACTGAAACTGCATTCTCCATGTGACCACCACACGACGCTGACGGCACACAATCAGATATATCCATCCCATTTTTTATTTAAATCTCTGAAGATTATGTTACAATTAGTAGTTTGTGCATTATTACATTATTGGCTTCAATCACACCACAGAAAAAATGGAGCCATGGAAAGACCTTAGCGGAAAAGTAGTGATGGTGACCGGTGCATCCTTTGGAATCAGGCTAGAATTCTGTCTTGACTTGGCCGAAGCCGGCTGCAGAATTATTGCTATAGCTCATAGTGTTAACAGATTGAATTCTCTCTGTGAAAAAATTAATAGTGATCTAGAGGGATCGCGCCCTGCAATTGCAGTCCAACTTGACGTTACAGCCGATGGTGGTACCATTGAGTCCACTGTACAAAAAGCTTGGGATGCCTTTGGACTTATTGATGCCTTGGTTAACAATGTCGGCGTTACAGGTAATACATAAATATGCTCTTTTACTTTGTCTCAATTAGAATCTGTGTTTTTTAATTTTGAGTGTGCACAAATAAACACTTAAACATGTATAAAGTTGAACAAGTAGATACATGCGTCCTACATGTAATATGCCATGCAAGACGTGTTTGTCTACTTGTCAATTTTATGTAGATGTAAGTGTCTACTTGAAGGGTATAGATGTCAGCCAACTAAGTTAAAGAGCAAATTTTAATTTTTGAGTATGTAAACGTAGTTGCCTAATTTGAATACTGTATAGGTAATATGCACTCTTCATTGGAATTGCTTGAGGAGGAATAGGATCATACCTTTAAGACAAATCTAAAAGGGGCATGGATGGTGTCCAAATATGTATTTAGACTCATGTGTGATGCTAAACAGGTAAGAGGGTCTGTTATTAATATCTCTTCGATGGCTGGTCTGAATCGGGTATTATTCAAAGCTACTCTTGCTTACTCTTGTTCAAAGATGGCTCTTGACATGGTCACTAAGGTATGTCCTTATAGAGATGGATTTAGAATTTTGAATGGGTTCTAAATTTTAGGATATATAGTCAAAGGACTATCTTCTGCACAAAATAATTATTAGTCCATCTTTTTTAATTTATTTTTCCTGTTTTAATGTGCCACAAAGTTTCAGAAATTAAGAAACATATTTGAATCTTATTTCAAATTAAAGTCATGTCAAATGTACTAAAATAACATTTATTTTTTGGTTTTAATAAACATGCTAGAGAGTTGAAAATTAAAGAGTTGTACAAAAAAATATTCTTTTTAGAAGAAACTAGAAAGAAAAATAGGAGAAACAAATTGACACCAATGAAATAGTTTGAATCTTGAGAGTCGGTCTTTTTTTGTTTTGACTGTGCATGTGAACATACAATTTTTGAGATTTTGAAAAATTATTTACATATTTAGAAATTATATGAGAAGTACTATTATAAGTCACTACAATTAACAATTCAAAAGGCACAAGAATACATTTGAATCATATATTTTTTTGTTTCACTCTCAATATCTAAACTATGCCATATAAATTGAAAAAGATGAAAAATAATTATATTTGCATATGTAACTATTCAAGTATAATAACAAATGGTAGATTATCGCAATCGAATTGGGAGCTGACAAGATCAGAGTGAACTCAATAGCACCAGAAATTTTCAAATCAGAGATAACAGAGAGTATTGTACAAGAGAAATGGTTCCATAATGTTACAAGGAGATTTGTTCCTCTAAAACCTTTGGGAATGACAGATCCAGCTTTAACATTAGTGGTGAGGTACCTAATTTATGATTCTTCAGAATATGTTTTGGGTAATGTCTTCATCCGCGATGCTGAAACCACCTTACCAGGTGTCCCCATTTTCTTATCACTCTAAATTCGGATTTTGGATTTGAAGTTCATGGCTTCTTACAGTGACCGAATTTTAACATTTAATGTTAGAGGAAAAATAATGTTGGTTTTCTCTCACTATTAGTTGTGTCCACTGAAATAAATTGAGGTCGCTGTAGAATAATGTTGATTTTATAAAGTTTAAATAAATCATGCTTGTAGTAAAGTTTTAGATATATCTTTTTTGGTTCATGATTTTTGTAAAAGTTTAATTTATTCCACACGTGTCCCTTAAACCTTAGTGTATTATCGTAAACCTACCGATGCAATTTCACAAAGATTTCAGAAATCAAAGGCATTGATGAAGTGGTCTGAATGTGATGCGGTTCCTATTTAGGAAAATATGAGGTTGGAGGGGGGAATTTTATGACGATTTGCACAAAGGACAGTATGAACTACTAGATTTATGCGAACATAGGGTATATTTTGCCATTGTTGTTGATAAACAATTGACAAAATTATTGTAGGATGGCAAACATTCCTAACATGCACAAGGCAAAAAGCAATTTTGAATAAATTTATTTGTCTTTAAAATTCATTTGCATAAGAAAAGGATTGATATCAAGACAAATTTGGCAAGAGAGAGCCGTAACTAAAAAAAGTTCAATATTACATTAGACTTTGTGTTTATCCACACCGGGACTGATCTCAATTTGCTATCAACTCCTTCGTTTGTGGAACTTTGGACAAATTGGATTAAGAATATTATACTGAAATTCCCTAAAACTTTCAACTTAGAATAAATGAAACAAGAAAATAACTTTCTTGTGTAATTAATATCGATTAGACACATTCAATATAGAATAAGGAAGCTGTCATTGTTAGTAATTAACCTAACTGGAGGTTAAGGTCGAATCCATAGGGAATACGGGGCTTGACTGTAGAGATCTACTACCAATCATTTCAAGAATCCATTACTAAAATCTCTAAAAGAGGGATTTTCTTTGTAATTCAAGAACAAAAATAAAACTAAACCAACTATGCAGTATGACACTCATATTGGGGACAACTTGGGAATTGTTTTCCCCATGATTCATTGACTTAATTACCCTAGACAACATCACCCTAATTGGGAATTCGCATGCAGGATGGTAACTTAGGTTCTTCCAGCCCTCTTGTGAAGGTGAAAGTCAAATTTCACCATGGCACTTGGTCGAGAACGATGGTGCGCCAACTAATCGTTATCCATTGTCCCAATCAACCTCCCCTTGGTCAGGTTTGGTTGATTAGACGAGAACACATCAATCGAATCCTGTCGGCTACTTCCCTTTTCCTATTTGCCACTACCTTGATCGGAATCGTGATAGTAGGCGGGGTTTGGTGTTAGCCATCACCAAACATCAATCAAAATGAAGGGAAATAAACAATACATGCGAAACACCAATCATAGAAATGTTATATTTCTAGGTTATTTCAAATCAACTACTCATGGTTCCCACAACCCCAAGTTCTAGGTTCTTAGCTACTCATGTCTAAGGCAAAACCAACAACAATGCAAATAGAAGACATAGTTGAGAGTTTACCCAAAACAATGAAGACCAAGAGCACCACAAGTTGCAAGCCACAAGCTTGATTTAATGGAAAATGAGTACAATGTGAGTTTCACAATCAAAGTAGGTCTTCAAATTCAAAAGGAGAATCTACACTAAAACTCAGAAAAACCCTAAGAATATTCAAAGGAGAATAGTCAAAGTATTCCATACAATATTCAATGTATTAGCTCTCTCAAATAAACCCTATCATAAAGTATTTATAATATTTACAAATTTAACCCTACAAATTAAACAGAAAAGGCAGCTGGCAGCAGGTAGGTCACACAGATCGTAGGGTGACCTACGAGTTGTAATCGGGATCTCATTTTAGACACTTTGCATTTTGGACCTAATTGTTATGACCCACAGGTATGAGTCGTTGCTTGGGCTATGACTCGTATGCTCCTCTTGTAGTCTAGGCCTTCAGTTCTTGCTCTAAAATTTTGGCTCTCTATTTCTTGCTACGAACCCACCTATACGAGTTGTAGAGATACCTATGACTCATAGAGTGGCTCATAAGGCTAACCTCCAATTAGAAGATTTTTGATTTTTGCTCTCTGTTTCTTGCTACGAGATCACCCTAAGACTTGTAACTTGGGCTACAACTCGTAGGAAGGATCGTATGTCCTGATTTAGCAAAAGATGCACTTTCTCTCAATATCATGCCAACCTACCTTTTCTGCAATAATAACACAAAAACACACAAAAACCATAAAACGTCACATTAAGAACTCACAAAATCCCTTGTTTTAGGTATCAAATGTGTTGTATTTTTTGACAGCACATCAACCTGATGAACAGAGTATTCAGATAGTCCCTTGATATATTCATAATCGTGTTTATTGATGATACTTTTGTTTATTCTGGAGATGAGCAGGAGCATGCTAATCATCTTAGAATCTCTTTGTAGATGCTCAAGTATAGTGAGTTATATGCAAAGTTTTTGAAGTGTGAGTTTTGGCTCAAATATGTGGCATTCCTAGGCCATGTGGTTTCAGGCGATGGTACAGGACACTCAAAAGATTGAGGTAGTCAAAGATTGGTCTAGACCAACCTCCTTGACTGACATAAAAAGCTTTCTAGGTTTGCTTGGCTGCTACCGCAGATTTGTAAGAATTTTCTTCCATATCCACACCATTGACTAGATTGACTCAGAAGAAGGTCAAATTTTAATGGTCTAATGAGTGTGATAGGAGTTTTCAAGAGTTAGAAACAAGGTTGACTACTGCCCTAATATTGACCTTACCCGAAGAAGTTGACAGATTTGTTATTTATTGTGATGCCTCAAGAATGGGATTGGGATGCGTATTGATGTAGAAGGGTAAAGTTGTTGCTTATGCTTCCAGGTAACTTAAATTGCATGAGTAGAATTATCTCACAAATGACTTGGAATTGGCAGCGGTGGTGTTTGCTCTCAAACTATGGCACCACTATCTATACGGAGTGCATGTCGATGTGTTGACAGACCATGAGAGCCTGCAATATGTTTTCACCCAGAAAGAGCTTAACTTGAGGTAAAGGAGATGACTTAAGTTGCTCGAGAACTATACATAAGTATGCTCTATCACCTAGATAAAGCTAACATAGTTATTGATGCTCTTAGCAGGCTATCCGTGGGAAGCACCTCCCAAGTCAAGAAAGAGAAAAAAGAGTTGGCTAAAGAGGTTCATAGATTGGCATGATTGGGAGTTCAACTAGATGAACTAGGTGAAAGTGGAGTACTTATGCATAATGGGTCTGCATAAGTAGTGGAGGTGAAGAAGAAGCAAGACCAAGATCCAATCTTACTGCAATTGGAGACAAATATACATAACCGAAAAATGATGGCTTTCACCAAAGGAGGAGATGTAGTATTGAAATACCAAGGTAGATTGTGTGTTCTAGAGATGTTGATGGTATTCAAGAAAGTATCATGGAAGAAGCCCATAAATCTCGATATCTAATCCACTCAGGGTCAACCAAGATGTACCATGACTAGAGAGAAGTCTACTAGTGGAGGGGAATGAAGAAAGACATTGCTGAGTTCGTTTCCAAGTGCCCAAGTTGCCAACAAGTTAAAGTTGAGCACCAAGGATCTTATGGGGTAGCTTAGAATTTTGAGATTCTAGAATAGAAATGGGAGATGATTGATATGGACTTCGTCACAGGGTTGCCGAGGTCTCGCAGATAGCATGATTCGATTTGGGTGGTAGTTGATCGGATGCAAGAATCTGCACATTTCTTAGTAGTAAAGACGACTGACACTGCAGAGGATTATGCTAGTTATATATAAGAGATACTTTTAGATTGCATGGAGTCCCCATGTCTATTATCTCAGACAGAGGAGCCCAATTCACTGCTCAATTTTATAGATCTTTCTAGAAAGGCTTAGGTTCAAAGTGAACCTTAGCACTGCTTTCCACCCACAGACTGATGGCAAGGCAGAGCACATTATTTAAACCTTGGATGATATGTTGATAACCTGCATCATTGACTTCAAAGGTACTTGGGATGACTATTTGCATCTGATTAAGTTTGTCTACAACAACAGTTTCCATTCGTATATTCAGATGGCCTCATATATGGCTCTTTGTGGGAAGAGATGTAGATCACCGATTGATTGGTCTGAGGTAGGTGAAGTAGAACTCATTGGACCAGATCTGGTTCACCAAACCATGGAGAAAGTAAAGATCATCCGAGAAAGATTGAAGACTGCATAGAGTCGACAAAAATCCTACACCAATTTTAGAAGAAGAGACATTGATTTTGAGGTCAATGATCGGATGTATTTGAAGGTGTCACCTATGAAAGGTGCGATACGATTTGGGAAGAAAGGGATGTTAAGTCTGAGGTATATTAGTCCTTCCAGATTGTGAAAGAGTGTGCAATGTGGCTTATGAGTTGGAGCTCCCACCAGAGTTACCGACCATCCACGTAGTCTTCCACATTTGCATGCTTAAGAAGTATTTGGGAGATTCGTAGTTGGTTGTGCCTATTAAACGTAGAGTCCTTTGTAGGTATCCTTCTCCTCCATACTCTCCATATTAAGAAACTAATTTTGTAGGGAAGCCCTTTTTCCGAAATTTTGTCACTCCACCTCAATTTTTCTTCTTCTTTCTTAGTAGTTGAAAAGCTGATTTAGTGGTGAAAAATCCTTTAGAATTATTCATCCATTAAGCTTAATTAATCGCCCCTTCCAATTAAGGCTTAATACCGTTTTGGACATACTCTATCATATTAGTAGATAGAGCTTCATGTAATTTTCTCCTATTCCATCCTGCATCTTATAATCTTCCGAAGGATTGGGAAGGGCTTATTCTTTCCCAATCCTAACCTACACTGCATCTCTTACTTATCTTATATTTTTTTCTAGACAACAATTAACTAATAACATTGAAAGTGTTGGGGAGGGGGGGGGGGAATTGAATTTTCTTCCTTAATTTAATTTAAAACTATTTGATCAGATACGTAGCTAGCTTAAACAATAGTCGACTACGAACAGTAAACAGTATGCAGAAAATTAAAGTGTGTAAAAGGAAAATTCAACACCAGATATTTTTATATTGGTTCGGATTCAATATGAATCCTAAGTCCAGTCCCCTTAGGTCGGAAAGGATACTTCTTCAAGTATTCGAAAATGGTGGTTATAAAGGAATAAGAACTTAAACTACAACTCTCAATATTTTTCTTGTTTTTTTTCTTGATACAATCCTGTCTTTCAAATTTTTCTTCTTTTCTCTCTCTTTTTCATTTTCATAGTAAAACTAAAGATTACAATGAATTACTTAAAGATGATGAGTTTCGAAGATGGTCTTGAAGGCAGTAGGCTTGTATAAACTTATGATATCCTGGATGCCTCCTTTTATTGTAGAAGAGATGGCATCCCAAGGGAGTTAATCCTTGGATTGAGGCAGTGATGAGTCTTCTTTCCAAGAATAAGGTTGAAGGCTCTTTATAGGGAGTTCTGCTAGATCTTCAAGATGGACTTGTCCAATTATTTTTCTCGATCTATAGATCTTGTGCCTCGATTGCTTCCTTGATTTGATACTAGTTTTATTTGCTAATAGTGTCCTTCTTTATTAGTGCTTGATTTGCTAATTTGGTACGATATCTTCCTTCCTTTCCTACGACTTGATTGAATGTTGATTTCTCCTTTCCTTTTGTCTTCTAGTGGATTGAGATCTTTGATTGATTCCTGATTAGGTCTTGGTTTGTCCTTCTCTTATCACGTTGATTTCTTTCTTTTTAGTCTATCAGCGCAATAATGAAATTGTTGTTGTTTTGCGTCTAGTCATTGTGCTTTCCTTTTTTATGTTGTGAGTGCTGGCATCCTTACTAGTTCCTACACATAATCGTCATCAAAATAATATTAGCAGTAACAATCTCCTCCTTCTTTATGATGACAATTCAAGTAATAGTAAGTCGACTTCCCTATTATTTCTAATCGACTTGTAATCAACTTCTCGATGCTCCCATGAATGGTTACTTATATTCCTGAATAGCTAATCGACTTCTTGATGGTCCCCCCGAGTGGTTACTTATATTCTTCCTCTTTGACATCAACAAAAAGGAAAGAAAACAAATAACAAATATCATAATAGGAGCATAGAATTATACTACTTAAAACAAAAGTATGCTTAGCTAGTCCAGACAAAACACAACAAAAACAACAAACAAAACATAATCAGCCCTGTGGACGTAGAAAGTAGGAGATAGTATTAACAAGAGTAGTCTTCAAGTTTTCAAACTGGTTGGTCAAGGTAGTGGATATAGCATCAGTGCTGTTCTGTATCTTATAAGCAACTTTGATGGATTCTTTGATTTCTTGAATTAGGTGCAGTCAAATTTTGCCCCCTATTTCCTTAGTGACAACCTTGAGTTTCTCCAGAGAGTTTGTTACAACATCAAACTTTTAATGGGATGACATAAAAAGATCTTGTAGATTCTCAAACTTGGCGTCCATGCTGGAAATTTTGTTCAAGAGATCCTCGACAAGTTTGGAGTTAGGGAGGACAGGGGAATTGGGATTTTGCGGAGGATGATGAACTAGAGAGACATGAACAAGCCCAAAAGGGGGTTCAGACTTGAGAACCCAGAGTCATTGGATAGAAAGTATCCCATGATGTTGAACACCCTATTATTATAACACATCTTAACATATATCAGAGGGATGTTAGACACATACACATTGTTTTGCTTCCAAGATGCATAATAATGATGCCATAAGGAAGACTTTGAGAGTCAAGAGTAGAATCAACCATGTAACTTATAGTGTAGGAAAACCATTTTGATCCTTTTCTTAGATAATAGGTAAAAAGTGAAGAAAGTATCTCAAACGGATAAAGTGGAGAGGGACCAAACACGAGGGAGAAGGGTGGTTGCCATAATGTGGGATAAAACCCTAACCTCGAAAGATACATCTTTAGGACCGAGATTAGCAAGGTGCGGACCAAAGGAAGAGGAGATGAGTGCCTTCTTGGCATCATCAAAAGAAATATCAAAATTAGAGGGCCAATAGTTTTTGACAGGCGAAGACAATCCAAAGTAGTGAATGTCAAAAATTTCATCAAAGATATCAAAGTGAAGAAAAATCCTTTTGCCAAGAATGAGGGTTTCAATTTCACAAGGGTTTGAAGAACGCAAATTGGCATAGAACAGTCTTCCCAGAGGTTCATAGACAACCTAGGAGAAGTTGAAAAGATTTTGGCCTAACCTTAGCACTCAAAGAATTCCTTGATGGGACAGTGAATGGAGAGAAGGAGATCCAAATCCACAATGGTCCGTGTACAATAGTCTTGCCCTTGAGATTCTAAAAAAGTGACTCGTTTGAGGAACTTCAAAAGTACGCTTTGGTATCCAGTGTGCTCTCAAAATCAGACTTGCATTTTTCTTTGAATCACCATGGGGATGATGAGGAGCAAATCGTCTTAGAGAAGAAAGAGGGGTATTGGATGATATGGGGGACGAAAGGCAAGAGGAGTTTTTGGAGTCAACAGCAACTGGGAATGGGCAATACCCTTTCCATTGTTTCTGCTACTCTTTCAAGGAGGCACTGGGAAAGATGGGGTGTGGAAGAAAGAAAGAGTCAAGGGAGTTTAAAAGCAAGAGAGTGAGGAAGATGAAGAGAGGGGATGTGAAAGGTGAAAAGACAAGGAGGGAGAACAAAGGGAAAAGGAAGGACTGACACACAGAGATACACGTAATCTGCCATCAAAAATGAGTTATAATAAATACAAGTAATAATTAGGGTGTATAAATTCAAGGAAATCAATTAAATAAAAGATTTTAATGCAGTGCAACAAAGGAAATAAATCAGTTTTAGGTTAAGAGAGTAATTTAAAACGATTTTGCAACAACATTTAAGGAATCTCTAAGGTAACAAAATCTTTCTTCAAGAAGGAGTTTTGTAAAAATATCTGCAAATTGATTTTCAGTGTTAACAAAAACAATTTTAATATCTCCATTTAAAATATGATCTCTAATAAAATGATGCTTGATATCTATATGCTTAGCTCTAGAATGGTACACAGGATTTTTTGAAAGACAGATAGTGCTAGAATTATCACAAAAGATTTGGGCAGGTTTAGCAACAATATTGTAATCAACCAATTGATGTATCATCCAAAGAATTTGAGTATAGCATAGACCTATTGCCACGTATTCAGCTTCAATAGTGGAGATAGATACACGATTTTACTTTTTTCTATTCCAAGAGATCAAGGAATCTCCAAGAAACTGATAGGATTCACTAGTTCTTTTTCGATCCACTTTATTACCTGCATAATCTTCATTTGAAAATCCACGAAGATTAAAAGAAGGTGTCTTTTTGTACCAAAGACCATATGAAATGGTCTAAATAACGAATATTCCTTTTTACTACAGTTAGATGGGACTCTTTAGGACAAGTTTGAAATCTGGCACATTTGCAAACACTAAACATAATATCAGATCAACTTGCAGTGAGATAAAGAAGAGATCCAATCATACCTCTACATTTGGATTCATCTACGTTCTTACCAATTGGATCAAGATCCAGATTGCAAGATAGACTCATGGGAGTTCTGATAAGCTTTGTATTTTCCATTCTAAGTTTCTGAATTAATTCCTTAGCATACTTACTTTGAGAGATGAAAATTCCTTGATCGATTGATAGATTTGTAGTCCCTGAAAGAAGGTTAACTTACCCATTAAACTCATTTCAAACTTACTTTGCATGAGATTAGCAAATTCCTTGTATAGATCATCATTAGTACTTCCAAAGATAATATCATCGATATAAATTTGAATGATAATATTATAAGAAGATGATTTTTTTATAAAAAGGGTAATGCCAATACTTCGTCGAGAGAAACCATAAGTTGATAAAAACTTACTTAGTCGATTATACCAAGCTCTAGGAGCTTGTTTAAGACCATAAAGAGCTTTAGAAAGTTTAAAAACATGATGGGAAAAGTCAGGATGTTCAAAGCCTTGAAGTTGTTTTACAAAGACTTCTTCTTCAATAAAACCATTTAAAAAAGCGCATTTGACATCCATTTAAAATAACTTAAAACCCTTAAACGTAGTTGTCACGACCTGGACCTAGGGCCTAGATGTGACACGTCGAATTGAGAACCCGGAGGTACCCTAAACAAGCCTCTTAGCATATAATACACACATCCTTGGTCGCGGAAGTAAATAAACAACAACAAGTGAGTAAAATAGGGATAAGGGAATTCTTTGATATCATAAATCATAAGGAGTCAAGCTCATAGCATACATACATCATAATACTCCAACAACACCTCTAAACTTAGAATGGAGCGGGGGCCAAGACACTTTATGGGCTCACCCTCATAATGTCAAACATCAACATAAAGAAGTTTTTGAAATAGCAAGAGAAATTAGATAGTGTCCTCGAACTGGAGGACTGACCAAGCTTATCTACAAGATGTCAAACTAGCCATGTGGAGGAGAATAGTCAAATGGAGTTTTGGTTCGTACATGGTAACATCATGTAGGCATAGAGTATGTGTTAGTATGTTTGAATGTACTAAGTATGTAGGATGAAATGCAACAAGAGATAGACGACATAGTCAAAATGCATAATGATACGCAAAAGATAACATAATAAGGATATGACATGTATGATCAATGCTTAAGTAAATCATACTTTGCAAATCGTTCATCTTACGTAGAACACAATATATAAGTCTGGGAAGAAACCTCAACCGATAGAAAATAAGACCAAACAGCTACAACTTAGAATCCTGATGTCTACCCTTCACCAGAAAAAAGGGGGAAGTTACTTGCCAAGGTAAACCTCCTAATGAATAAGATCCACTGAGCCTTATATGAACCGGGTACTCGCCTTTAGTTCCTATTTAGGGTAATCGCCTCTTAGGAATTCGGGGACTTGCCTCTAATCCCTTCACCTACGGTGGCACGTAGTTTTGGCACCTGGGACTCGCCTCTTGTCCACTCGGTGCTAAGTCTAATACCGCAGAACTCTTAAAATAATGATAGCTTTAATAATTTATAAGAAACATGGAAGACATGACACGAGTAGTTCTTAACATCATTGACCTCAAATGGTGAGCCTAATCATCAAATATAAGAATGGATCATCATCAACATTATCCTTGCATTAACATTAACATCAAAGGCTCACATGAGGTAGAATCTTTGAGAAAAGGACTTAATCCGGCTTTACAACATCACCAACATTTTCATGAACTAAACACATCTCTAGAAAGCCCAAAATCATCATAAAAAAGTCTCTTGACTCATAAATCAAACAATAGACCATCAAAACTTTAAGAATCCTTAAAAAGGCATTTATCAACACTTGGTGGGTGTGCAATGCTAGAACAAAATTATGCAATTAAATAGTAAAATCATGCAAGAAAAATCAATGTAAAATCACCCACCAATATTAATAACACCCTCATGCAAGATACATTGAAATCTCCCATCAAATCTCATCATAGATCATAGTTTCATAGCTCAAAATATGCATAGTCACAATAGAAAAACCATCTCATAGTATAAGCTTAAAATAGGTAAACATGTGTCTTCAATCAACATTTCATGAAACCCCAGCATAACTCATAGTCAAATCCATATTAAGTAATACCCATAAGTAAATCGACCTAGAAACATGCAATTTTTATGTAAGAAGGAGGTTTGGCCACCATGGGTGAAAGGACCTAATGGTTGAAACCTATATACCTTAATCTTAGAGTTTCTTGAAGAAGAACTTGAGGAGGACTTTGGACTTGACTTGGTCTCCTTTAACTCCAACAAAACTTCTTGAAAATCTTGAGAACTGATGGATAATTTGATGAAGATTGGAGAGGAATTTGAGAGTTTTTGGTGAGTTTTTAGGGCTAAAAAGGACTAAAGAATGAGGGATTTTTGCATATAAAGGAATGGAGTTCTTACCCAATTGCCCCGGAGTAAAAAAAAGAATTTTTGGAAATTTTTGAACAAGACCGCGCCAAGTCAGCATCGCGGACAGCTACTATTTTTGTGAAGTTTCGCCAAAACATTATTTTCTTGGTACTATTAAAGTATACCTTGTAGGTACTCCATTTCCCACAAAATTTTACCCTTTGAACAAGAATATGAAGTCGGATTTGCAAATTTCTGCATGGATTTTGAGATATTAAAAAAATGCATCATAGGGTCTTTCCAAGCTACGTGAAGGGGTGCTTAAATATCCCCGATTTGTGATATAAGGGAATTATGATTATGGGGCATTCCTAGGCAAGTGTGGGGCATTTCAGCAGCATATGCCAGGAGAATACAAATATATTCTAACCTTGCAATAGGAGCAAAAGTCTCATCATAGTCAACTCCCTCCTATTAAGTATCCTTGAGCGACCAATCTAGCCTTGTTCCTAATTACCTTTCCATCTTCATTCAGCTTGTTTCTGAAAACTCATTTTGTTCGTATGATGGAAGTGTTTTCATGTTTGTGAACTAAGGTCCAAACTTGATTTTTCTCAAACTGGTCAAGTTCCTCTTTCATAGCTTTAATCCATTGCAAATCTTTAAGAGCTTCTTCCACTTTCTTGGGTTCAAGTTGAGAGATGAGAGAAATATTTTGCACTTTTCTTGCTAGAATCTATGGTTCTCATCCTATCATTTATGTTCCCAATGATGAAATTTCTTTGGATAAT
The DNA here is from genome assembly GCA_026153255.1 of Solanum medicagineum. Classification (NCBI taxonomy): domain Eukaryota; kingdom Viridiplantae; phylum Streptophyta; class Magnoliopsida; order Solanales; family Solanaceae; genus Solanum; species Solanum medicagineum. The sequence goes on from JAPFFP010043781.1 coordinate 16,510, forward strand.
CAGGTTCACTTCTCCATTCATTCAAAACTGTTTTTGTAGTTAGTTGACTTTTATTACCAGTAGTTGGCTGGTCTTTTTCTATTGCTTCTTTTGATGAGGTGACTGCACTTTGAGTGTATATAATTTCTTCATCATCAGAGCTATATCTTTTCTCAATTATATGATTAGATTCATCAAAAACAATATGAACTGGTCCTTCAATAGTAGAGGTACACTTATTGAAAACTCTGTAAGATTTACTAGAATTTGAGTAACCAAGAAAAATACCTTTGTCTGCATGGGTCAATCATACTCAAATTTTCTTTACCATTGTTGTGAATGAAATACTTACATCCAAAAGGGATAAGGTAACCAATGTGTGGTTTCTTTCCGTTCCACTGTTCATATGGAGTTTTCTTCAAAATAGGTCTGATGAGGCACCTGTTAAGAATCTGGCATGCTGTGCTTACTACTTCAGTCCAAAAGTGATGAAGAAGATTGTGTTCTCATATCATGGTTCTGGCCATGTATTGAAGAGTCCAGTTCTTTCTTTTGACCACTCTGTTTTAATGAGGAGTTCGAGATGCTGAGAAGTTGTGTTCATATCCTTCCTCATTGCAGAAGTTCTCAAAAGCTTTTCTTTCAAATTCTCCTCCATGATCACTTCTTTTAGAGGAAATTAGTAACCTTTTTATCTCTGTACGTTCTTAGAGAAGAAGTTAAAATTCTTTAAGGTATCATCTTTATTAGCTAAAAATGTTACCCAAGTAAAAGATGAATAATCATCAATAATAAGAAAAGCGTACCTTTTTCCTCCAATGCTAGCTGTTCGAGTGGGACCAAAGAGGTCTATATGAAGGAGCTACAAAGATTTTCTGGTAGATACAATATCTTTTGTTAGAAAGGAGTTTCTAATTTGTTTACCTAGTTGACATGTGTCACAGATGTGATCTTTTGGTGTAGTCGATTTTAGGTAAGCCAATAACTAGATCAACTCTAGCTAGCTTTTCAATGAGTCTCATGCTAGCATGTCCTAACTTTCAATTCCAGATCCATGGATCTTCTGACATAGAGGCTAGAAAAATGTGCTCATAGCTCCTTTGATGGAATCAATAATATACAAATTCTATCTCTGCTTCTAAGAAGAATTTCTTTTCAAGTGCTGTCTTCAATGATGCATCCGATTTTTCTGAATCTTACTACCAAATCAAACTCACATAGTTGACTGATGCTCAGTAGATTGAACTTTAACAATTTCACAAGATAGACAATTGTAATGTCATAAGACTCGTTGAATGAGATCGTGCCAGTGCCAATTATAGTTCCAGTGGATTTGTCTCCAAAATGAATTTTTCCTCTCTTATAGTCAGCTACAGATTTGAACAGAGATTTATTGCCCGTCATATGATTTGAACATGCATTGTCAAGATACCATTTCCCTTTAGATATAGTGCGATATTCCTGCAAGACAAGATCAATTTTGATTTTTAGGTAACAAATAGTTTTGGATCCTTTTTGGTTAGCAGTACCTTTAACTTTCTAGACCATGTTGGATGGCTGTGAGTGACAAAATCGACACCTGGAGTGGGTGTGAATAGATTTTCCACAGTATTGACAGGATAGTTTACTAGGTTTATCAGAAGCAGAAAGACTAGGAAAAGTCGAGAATTAGTTAACATAAAAGATCTGTTGAGGCTGAAATGTTTTTCAACATTTATTAAGAGATTTTTAAGATCAAGATTTTGTTGATCCAATAAATCTCTTTCAACAACGTAAACTTCAAGTTTGATTTCTAAAGCATTTTTTCATCTTGTGTGGATCTGAGATTCTCAAAAGATTTATCTGAGATTCTCAAAAGATTTTTTAAGTCTGTAATGGCTCGATCTGTGAAAGCTTTCAAATCAAGATAAATTTTGCAAAAATCATTGTTTACCTGACTGCTTTCAGCTATAGCCATGAAGCAAACATTTGTATTGTCTTCATTATCATATTCTGATATCTCCTCATCACTCCAGCTACTAAAGGCTCTGTTTTTGGATTGTCCTTGAGGGCACCTTCTTTTGGCTTCAGGACATTCACTTGCAATGTGTCCAAACTTACCACATTCATAGTACCTGCCATCATTTCTATTGTAGTTAGTAATCTGTATGTTTTTAGAATAATTTTGCTTACCTCTCCGTTGGTTTCTGTTGCGCCTGAAGGTTTCCATCACTGATTTTGTAATCAATGCAATCTTCTCTTTATTTAGATCTTCTTCATCATCTTGATTATCATTAGTGGCTTCTGATGTAATAGATTTTTTCTTATTCCTTCCTACTGATAGCATTATAGAGAACATTTTTAGCCCTGAAGTTAATCTGAATGACATTAATTTGCTCATTAGTGTAGTTCTTCAAATTGAGTATAACTGGAGCTTGGCTGCCTTCGTTGCTTGTTTGACCTTTAATTGTTGGTTCGGCCACAGGAATGGGAATGTCACCTAGTTTGATAACTTTCTGGATCTTCACATACAATATTTTATAAATGTTTCCATTCTTATTTTTCAGTGAGAGAAGTGTTTCCCATGGAAATAGGGAGGTCTAGTTTAAGAAGTTCCCTCTTGAAACAGGGCTCCAATTGTTTGTTGTTGATTTTCCATGATTTATTCTCACCTACGGTTATATAGAATAATGAAGTGAGACCAGACTCTGGTACCAATTGAAAGTGCAAGAGGGGTGGGGGGAGGGAGGGAGTGAATTGAATTTTCTTCCTTAATTTAATTTAAAATTGTTTGATCAGATAGTCAGCTAGCTTAGGTAATAGTCGACTACGAATAGTAAAACAATTTGCAGAAAATTATTGTGCGTAAAAGGAAAATTCAACACCAGATGTTTTTATAGTGATTCGAATTCGATGTGAATCCTGGGTCCAGTCCTCTTGGGTTGCAAGAGATATCTCTTCAAGCATTCAAAATGGTGGTTACAAAGGAATGAGAACTTAAACTACAACTCTCAATATTTTTCTTGTTTTTGTTTTTCTTGATACAATTCTCTCTTTCAAATTTTTCTTTTTTTTTCTTTTTTTTCTTTTTCACAGTAAAACTAAATATTATGATGAATTACTTAAAGATGAAGATTTTCAAAGATGGTCTTGAAGGTAGTAGACTTGTATAAGCTTGAGATATCCTGGATGCCTCCTTTTATTGTAGAAGAGATAGCATCCCAAGGGAGTTGATTCTTGGATTGAGACAGTGATGACTCCTCTTTCCAAGAATAAGGTTGAAGGCTCTTGATAGGAAATTCTACAATATCTTCCAGATTGACTTGTCCAATTATTTTTCTCGATTTGTAGATGTTGTGCCTCGATTGCTTCCCTGATTTGATTCTAGTTTTATTTGATGATAGTTTCCTTCTTTATTGGTGCTTGATTTGCTGATTTGGTACCGATATCTTCCTTTCCTATGACTTGATTGACTGTTGATTTCTCATTTCTTTTTGTCTTCTAGCGGATTGAGATTTTTGATTGATTCCTGATGACACACCCCAGGCGGGTACCATTAGCATGCCCGGCACTTGAAGAACCATTGTTGATTCCCTAAGGGAACCACTTGGCCTTATCGTCATATCAACTTGACATAGGAAGGATAACTCAAAAAGTAAGACCTCATATGCAAGAAGATAAATAAGGGCATAACCCTCCTGTATCATAGCTTATAATGAAGATAAGTTTAGATACAAAATACTCATTAAATACTCTACTCCAATGTCTATGAAGCCTTTACTCAACTGTCTAGAGTGGTGCCATGACAGGCTATACACACCTCAATCAAAAGTAAATAAAGTACTCAACAAAAGAAGATAGTAGGGCTCCACCGGAATGTAAGGAGGCTCACCAACTCTAGAAGTATATTGAACTGGACCTCAATGATATGTGGGCTGGAGTCCTCTATCACCTGTATCTGCATCATAAAATGATGCAGGCCCAAATGTACGTCAAAACATGGAATATACTGGTATACAAAATGGCTCAAGAAAAGTAAAGCTCAACTTACTCACCTTGACTCGACAACTCATGCTCAAAATAGTTTATGCAAGTTTTATAGTAAAATCATGCTTTCCAAAATAAGCTCAGTAGAATAGACTCAGTTTGAAATCTCATGCTCAGAAAAATGTTATTTGGGAGTTTCTCTAACCAACATTCCTCATCCCACCACATTTAGTTAGGTGATGCACAATGAATCGGCATCGCTGCCACGCCTGCCCTTAACTTGCCAAGAAAAAGGGCAATCAACCTCAACCTCGCTCCCTCGGATCCTGAGAGAATGTCCCGCTAGTATTATGCTGAAACGACTATCCTACTCTAGCAATGTAGCTCTGGGGTGCTCCTCAATCACCCAACTCGGTGCTCAATACTCCTCCCAAGACTAAAACATGCTCAACTCATCATCAACTCATAACTCAATGTTCAATCAAGAACTCAAACTGAACCTCTTTGGGGTATCTCATTTTATCTCATCTCAATGCTCAACAACTGAATCAATCGACTTGACACATATTCAAGTAGTCATTTAGACTTATTCAATTAACCCATCATGTAATGCAAACAAGAGGTCATATGTAGAAATGTATGCAGCTTAACACTACAAGTCCCTCACGCTCAATCATGCTCTACTCATTGACTCAACATGCTCAATTACTCAACTCAATATGCCCAATGTGTGTACAAAATTCCATGAAATCATGTAAAGTAGGACTCATGCTATCAATAAGGGAAATACATGTAGACATCTCATATCAATACTCATGCAACATAGAAATTTTCTAATATGATAGAATAAGACCTCATGGTAAGTGCAAGGATTTCAATAGTAAGATAATAGGATTTCCCAAATCTCAACTCTTTTCCCAAAATCTTGACTCAAGAAGAGGAAGAGGCTTGTAAAGAAATGGTTTCACACTTTGGTAAGCCTTGCATACCTGGTAAATGAAGAATAGCCAAACCTTGACCAATCCTTGATCTTGAATGGTAAACCCTAGCTTCTTTCCCCTCTCCTCTTTGTTTTGAAGAACCTTCAAGGTGGAAAAAGGGTGAAATAACAGCCTAGGGTTTGCTTTTAAGGCGTTATACAAGCCAAAATCTGTATAGGATTTAATGGAAAAAGGGGACGGCATTGACAAAATTTCCCCTCATTAACTCAGTTGGAAGGGTCTACGAAACACTGACAGTACTCACTATGAGTCATAATTGCTTCTCGTAGAATGGAAGTCTCAAAATCCTGAATCATGGGAAGTGTTTACAAAATCCCTTGTTATGAGTCGTAGTCTGCAATACGAATTGTAACTGAGCTCTCGTAGCTGGTGGGACCTTGCCACATGGAAAACTGGAATTGGCCACTAAACCCTTCTCTACGAGTCTTAGTGGGGTCTATGATTCATTTACTCGTCTCGTACCTGAAGGGTCCTAAAACTTTGAGTCACTGAAATTCCCTCTGGGACCCCTCTTTACAACTTGTTATCCTCTCTGTGACTCGTAATGCCTCTCATAAGTCTGATTATACAGTTTTTCTCAACATCATCTTAATATCATCTGCACATACTCATCCAAATCAGATAGAAGAAAATTTAGGGGTGTTACATTATCTCCCCTTTGGGATCATTTGTCCTCGAATGAAAGAGAAACATAGGGATTTAGGACAAGACATGAATCTCCATATGGACTCTAAGAATCAGCCAGCTCTCATCTCTCTCATACAATCAACAAATTAAGAATTCAGCAAGTAATGCAATCAAATAGTCATCAAATCATATCAATCCTCACTCGGACTCTAGAACTCTATCGTCTATTACATGGAAAGAGAAAAGAGGATTCAAGGAATGGAAATTTAAGAACATAGAGGGAAATTTACTATCAACTCTCTCATCATCAACAGTCAAGAATAGATAGGGATATCTGGCCTTCATGTCCTCCTCTGCCTCCTAGGTAGATTCCTCTATTAATTGGTTCCTCCACAATACCTTGACAGATGCAATCTCTTTGTTCCTAAACTTGCAAACCTGATGATCAAGAATTTGGATAGGAATCTCTTCATAACTCAGACTATCTCTCACTCCAATACTCGCTACAAGCACAACCACCTGTGGATCTCCTAAATACTTATTGAGTATGAAATATGAAAGACTGGGTGGATGCCCTCTAACTTTGATGGTAGCTCTAACTCATATGACACATTACCCAATCTCTTTATAATCTGATAAGGGCTAATGTACCTCAGACTAAACTTCCCTTTCTTTCCTAATCTTATCATACCTTTTATGGGTGACACTTTCAAATACACCCAATCGTTGACCTAAAACTCTAAGTCTCTCCTTCTGACATCGGTATAGGATTTCTATCTACTCTGTGCAGTCCTCAGCCTCTCTCGAATGATTTTCAGCTTCTCCATAACTTGGTTAACCAAGTTTGGACTAGTCAGCTCTGCTTCACCTACCTCGAACCATCCAACCGACAACCTACACCTCCTTCCATATAGTGCCTCATATGGGGCCATCTGAATACTCAAATGAAAACTGTTGTTATAGGCAAACTTTATCAATGGCAAGTGGTCATCCCGATTACCTTGAAAGTCAATGTCATAGGCTCTCAACATATCCTCCACGCTTGAATAGTACGCTATGCCTGGCCATCTTTCTGAGGGTGGAAAGTTGTGCTAAGGAGTACCTTCGTACCCAAACCCTTCTGAAAAGATCTCCAAAACTGCATAGTGAATTAAGCTCCTCCATTCGAGATGATGGACAAAGGAACTCCATGTAACCTGACAATCTCGCTAATATTGAGTCAGGCATAATTTCCTCTCTGAAAGCTCATAGTTCTGAGCTACTCCACATGGCCTTTGGTGCTCAACTTTAACTTGTTGGCAATTCGCGCACTTGGAAATGAACCCTGCGATGTCCCTCTTTATTTTACTCCATCAGTTAACTTCTCTCAAGTCGTGGTACATCTTGATAGATCCTGGGTGGATGGAATATTTGGAACTATAGGCCTCTGCCATGATTCTCTCTAAAACACCATCAACATTTGGAACACACAATCTTTCTTGGTACCTCAATACTCCATCTCCCCCTTGATTTTCTATCAAAATACAACACATTTGATGCCTAAAATAAGGGATTTTGTGAGTTCTTAATGTGAATTTTTTTAGTTTTTATGTGTTTTTGTGTTGTTATTGCAGAAAAGGTAGGTTGGCATGCTTTTGAGAGAAAGTTGTAGATTTTGCAGAAATACAGGACTTGCAGTCTTTCCCACGAGTCGTAGGCCAAGCTACGAGTAGTAGGGTGAACTTATAGCATGAAACAGAGAGCAAAAATCAGAAATCTGCTAAGTGAAGGTCAGCCCTACGAGGCCACTCTATGAGTCGTAGGTCCACCCATGACTCGTATAGGTGGGTTCGCAGCAAAAAACAAAGAGCCAAAATTTTGGACAAAGAATTGAAGACCTAGACTATGAGAGGAGCATACAATCGTCGTCCAAGCAACAACTCATACCAGTGGGTCATAATAGTTAGGTCCAAAATGCAAAGTGCCTGATATGAGACCTCAATTACGACTCGTAGGTCACCCTACGAGTCGTACCTGTGTGACGTACCTGTTGCCAACTATTTTTTCTGTTTAATTTGTAGGGTTGAATTTGTAAATACTATAAATACTTTATGATATGGTTTATTTTAGCAAGCTGATACATTAAATATTGTAGGGAACACTTGAATATTCTCCTTGGAATATTCTTAGGTTTTTTCTAGGTTTAAGTGTAGATTCTCCTTTTTAATTTGAAGACCCACTTTTAGGGATTGCAAAACTCACATTGTACTCATTTTCCATTAATCCAAGCTTGTGGTTTGCAACATGTGGTGTTCTTGTTCTTCATTGTATTGGGTAAACTTTCAACAATGTCTTCTATTTGCATTTTTGTTGGTTTTGCCTTAGCTATGAGTAGCTAAGCACTCACAACTTGGGGTTGTGGGAACCACGAGAAGTTGACTTGAAATAACCTAGACTTTGTGCATTTTTTTGATTGGGGTTTGCATGTATTGTTTATTTCTCTTCATTTTTATTATTGTTTGGTGGTGTCCAACACCAAACGCCGCCTACTATCATGATCCTAACCAAGGTAGTGACCAATAGGAAAAGGGAACTAAATGATAGGATTCGATTGATGTGTTCTCATGTAATCAACCAAACCTGACCAAGGGGAGGTTGACTGGGATAATGGGTAACGGTTAGTTGGAACACCATGGTTGCCGACTATGGCACCATGGTGAAATTCGACCTTTACCTTCACAAGAGGGCTGGAAGAACCTGAATTTCCATCCTGCATGCGAATTCCTAGTTAAAGTTATGTTGTCTAGGGTAATCGATTCAATAAATCATAGGGCACAACATTCCCAAGATGTCCCTAATTTGAGTGTCTTCCCGCATAGTTAGTTTAGTTTTTATTTTTGTTCCATGGAGTTACAAAGAAACCCCCCCCCCAATTTAGAGATTTTAGTAATTGATGCTTGAAATGATTGGTAGTGAATTCTTGTAGTCAAGCCCTGTATTCCCTGTGGATTCGACTCTAACCTACGGCTAGGTTAATTACTGACAATGATCACTTTCTTATTGGAGCGTGAACATCAGATCAATAATTATGACGCCATTGTCGGGGAATACGACTAGATTCTTGACTTGACTTCACTATTAGTTAGTTCAAGTATTAATTTATAGATTCTCTTTTATTTTACTATTTTTTTGTTTTTTGATTTTATTTATACAGTGTACTAGGTTGTAGCCCAACAAAAGGAGCCAAGGCAATCCCTTGGCTCCAATCAATTTGGAGATCCATCGACTCTTTAGAAGAATGGCTCAAGTAAATGAGGATGTTGCGATTGAGGAAGAAATGAATATGAATAAAGAAATGGGAAGAGAAGAGAATCCACCTTTGAGGGATGATAGGCTGCAACTTAGGGATTTAATAAAGAACGCTTATGGTTGGAACCAATATTGCTTGAACCCTATGGCCGTGAGCATTACTGGTGCTATAGTGTTGCCTCCATGATTGGCAGACGCTAAGTTCTCGGTGTCAAGTGGATTACTTCAAATGTTCCAAAACTACGGGTTGTTCACAGGGCTACCTTCATCCCCATCATCATCTCCATAATGTTCTCTTTGTCTACAAGAGCGGCATGGGGACATAAAATCTTTCTCTTGATGCCTTCAGTTTGCGGGTTTTTCCACTATCACTAACTGGTAATGCAGTTTTGTGGTTGTTAGAGCTTCCTCCGGGTACAATAACAAGTTGGTCAGAGCTTCTGAGAGTATGTCTAGATAGATATTTCCCAAGATCAAAGAAGCTTAAGCTCAAAGATCAAATAAACAATTTTGACCAATTGCCAAGTGACTCTATTAGTACCATATGGGGAGATTCACTAAATGCTTGAGGATGGTTCCCGATCATAAGATTGTTAGTGATGCCTTGGTTGAGATTTTTTATCGGGCTCTTGACTCTCGGGCTCTTGATGAGAATAGTCAAGCTTGTGCCGACACGATCATGGGAGGCATATTTCTTATCCAACCTTTTGCATTGATAGCCACAAGGATGGAGCAAGTGGTTAAAATAAATAGAGTTTGGGGTCAAAGAGATCAAGGTGCAATGAAGACCTCTTGTGCAGTCAACACCTATAATGAGCAAGCAATGGTTAATGAGGAGATCATGGAACAACTTTCTCAACTTCGCATGAGTATGGAATTGGTTTTAAGGAAAAACCAAGCGAGTGTTCAAGCGATAACCCACAAACCTCTTAGGACTCCTAAGTATGAAGATCCATTTTTTGATGAAGATGCTTATTTCGTGAGCAACCAAGCGGTGAGTTTCTGGAATAATCCCCAAGGGTCCAACTCAGACTATTGGAGGCAAGGTTCTGGGAATTAAGGTCGGAACTACAACTGTGATTGTGCTTATAGAGACAACCGAGGTGACTACTATGTAAAAAAGAGAGTGTCGGATGCCGAATAGGGTAGAAGAGATGGCTATAGGAATGATCCTTATGTGCCGCCCCACAACCGTGATGTCGTGCCAAGTATTTCGAGGCTTGAAGGGATGCTTGACAAGATGTTAAAAAAATTGACCACCAAGATAAGACCTTGAAAGGAATGAAGTCGGATATTTGAAGCATAAACCAAAACATAGAGATGCACTTCGTGGCAATTAAACAATTCGAACAATAATTTGGGCAAGTTTCTTCTCAATTGAACCAATGCCAAAAGGGCACCTTACCAAGCAATATGGTCCAAAATCAAAAGAATGATGGGCATTGTTTGGGCGATCATGACTGGGAGTGGTGAAAGCATTATGGACCCTCCTATACTAGAAACTGCGGATGAGAGTCGCAAGAAAAGGGATGATAAGAGAGCTAAAATGAATTACACAAATGGAAACCTAAGCAGTTCAAGACCTTTACAAGCCCTCCACCACCGTTTCCTCAAAGAATTAAGAAGAAAGAAGAGGAAGGTAAGGTTGACCACTTTTTAGCGATGATCAAGAAGATGTCATTGAACATTCCTTTGATCAAAGCCTTAGAGAAGATACCACGGTATGCAAGATGCATGAAGATCTAGTCAAGAAGAAGCAAACGGTGAGTCAAGACATTTGCCAAAAATTTCGTCATTGTAGTGCCATCACTACCAAGTCACTGGTTCAAAAACATGAAGACCCAGGTGCTTTCACCATACCATGTATGGTTGAGAAATTAGCATCCGCCAAAGCACTTTGTGATCTAGGTACTAGCATAAATTTGATGCCACTCGCTATCTTTAAAAAGTTTAGATTGGGTACTCCTATCCCCATAAAGATACGGTTACTAATGGTAGATAGAATAATAAAGAAACCTGTGGGGGTACTTTATGATGTGTTGGTAAAGGTAGAAATATTTATATTTCCTGTAGATTTTGTTATTCTTGACTGTGAGGTTGATTTTGTAGTGAATATTATTTTGGGGAGACCTTTCCTATCCACGGGTCGCACTCTGGTGGATATGGAGAAAGGATTGCTCACGTTCAAGTTTGGTGAAGAAGCAGTGGTGTTCCAGGTTTGCCAACAAAATAGTAAAGACTGTGATCTGAGGGTGATCTCAGTGATTGAAACTGTTGATGATGATGAGCCAGAGGTTCCAATCGAGCTATGCCTTAGGTTTGATACCTTGGAAGCAGTGTTGATGAGCTTTGACAGTGACTGTATTCCAAATTATGAGGAAACGGGAATGCTCTTGGAATATCAATTGGCCCGAGGCGGCAAGCAAAGTTAGAAATTGATGTGTAGTATAGGGAATCTCCACCCACAAAACCTTCTATAGAGATCCCAGCAGAGTTGGAACTAAAGGCACTCCCTTCTGCATTTCTAGGATAGCATGGTACATTATCGGTCATCATTGCTGCAGACTTGTATGAACATTAGGTAGAGGCTCTAGTAGCAGTGCTTAAAAAATATAAGAGGGCTATTGGGTGGACTATTGCAGATCATTGGCATTCCTCATGGCATATGCACCCACAAGATTAAAATGTTTAAGTACTACAAGCCCAGCATAGAGCACCAGAGACAGTTAAATCCTGCAATGCAAGAAGTGGTTTGAAAAGAAATCATCAAGTCGTCAGATGCAGGGGTAATCTATCCTATCACAGACAGTGAGTAGGTGAGCCCCATACAATGTATCCCAAAGAAAAGAGGTATCACTGTGGTGCCGAATGGAAAAAATAAGTTGATTCCCATGCGATCGGTCACTGGATGGAGGTATGTATGGATTACAGAAAATTAATGCATCTGCTGAGAAAGACCATTTTCCTATTCCATTCATGGATCATATGCTTGATAGACTTGCAAAAAGGGTTGGTACTGTTTTCTTGATGGATATTTGGGGTATAATCAAATTGTCAGGATCAAGAAAAAACCACATTCACATGCCTTTAAGGCACCTTTTGCAATCAGAATAATGTTGTTCGTATTGTGTTATGCTCCAGCCACCTTCCAAAGATGCATGATGTCTATCTTCTCAGATATGGTAGAGAGCACGATTGAGGTATTCATGGGTGATTCTAGTGTCATGGGTAAATCCTTTGAGGATTGTCTGTTACATTTGCATGACGTTTCGCAAAGATATGTAGAAAGTCACTTGGAGTTGAATTGGGAGAAATGTCATTTCATGGTTAAGGAAGGTGTTGTACTAGGTCACAGAATTTCGGGTAAAGGTATTGAAGTTGATAAAAGCAAAAATTGAGGTGATCGAGAAGCTTCCACCACCAATATCAGTAAAACGGATTAGGAGCTTTTTGGGCCATGGAGGATTCTACCGACACTTCAATAAAGATTTCTCCAAGATTTTAGATCCTTTGTCCAAATTGTTGGAGAAAGACACCAAGTTTGTGTTTGATGGTGCTTTTATGCAAGCTTTCGAAGAAGTGAAGAGAAGGTTGATTTCAGCACCTATAATTATGGCCCCAGATTGGTCATAGCCCTTTGAATTAATGTGTGATGGTAGTGGGTTTGCATTGGGTATGGTGTTGGGGCAGCATAAGGAGAAAGTCCTATATCCCATCTACTATGCGGGCAAAGAGCTGAACATTGACTAGAAAAACTACACGGTTACCAAACAAGAACACGGTCACCAAACAAGAATTACTTGCATTAGTCTGTACATTTGAGAAGTTCTGTTCATACTTGCTAGGAGCCAAGGTGATAGTACATATGGATCATGCAACACTCAAGTATTTGATGTCTAAGATAGATGCAAAACCTAGATTAATCAGATGAGTGCTTCTTCTACAAGAATTCAATTTTTATGTGATCGATAGAAAGGGGTCAGAGAATCAAATGGTGGGTCACCTTTTCAGATTGGAGGATGGGGCGATGGCATAATTTGATGATGGTTTTGATATTGATGATGCATTTCCCAATGAATGGGCGCTAGCGGTTTCACATGATCTTATTCCTTGGTTTGCTGACTATGCGAATTACTTGGTGACTGATATTGTACCTCCTTATTTAAGCACTCATCAATGTCGCAAGTTCATGCATGATATAAAAAGATTCTTTTTGGATGCGCCATACCTGTTTCGTATGTGTTGATGTAATCATCCGTAGATGTATTCTAGAAGTGGAGATGATGAGCATCCTTGAAGCCTGCCGCTGCTCTCTAGTTGGTGGTCATCACAGTGGTTGTGATAGGTGTAAACGAGAGGGTGGAGTCTCGCAAAGGCAAGAACTTCCTCTTAATCCCATTTTAGTGATCGAGTTGTTTAATTTTTGGGGAATTGATTTTATGGGTCCCTTTGTTAGCTCTTATAGAAATAAATACATCTTGGTTGCTGTAGGCTATGGCTCTAAATGGGAAGAAGCCATAGCCTTGCCAAACAACAAGGGCAAGAGTGTCACAGGTTTCCTTCGAAGGAACATTTTCTCCAGGTTTGGAACACCCCGAGCAATTATTAGTGATGGAGGTTCACACTTTTGCAACAGATTATTTAAAGACTTCTTGAGAAATATGGTCTAAAACATTAGGTGGCAAAACCTTATCACTCCTAAATTAGCGGGCAAGTAGAGGTATGAATAGAGAAATAAAATAGATCATGTCCAAAACTATGAATGTGAAATGCACTGATTGATCTCGAAGGTTGGATGATGCATTATTGGTGGACCACACCGCTTTCAAAACACCAATTGGTATGTCTCCATATCAATTAGTGTTTGGAAAGGCTTGTCACTTACCTGTTGAACTGGAGCATAATGTAATGTGGGTATTAAAGAAGCTAAATCTAGATTGGAATGGAGCAACAACTTCTAGAATAATGCAGCTTAATGAGCTAGATGAGCTCAAATGAAGAGCATATGAGAGTGTTATATTGTACAAACAACAAATGAAAATTCAGTATGACCGCAAAATTGAGAACCGCCAATTTGCGCCAGGGGACATGGTGTTGCTTTACAACTCTCGATTGAAGTGTTTTCCTGGGAAGCTCAGATCTAAGTGGATGGGGCCCTTGCGCGTGGTATGATTCTTTAGTCATGGTGCTATCGAACAAGAAAGTAGAGACGGAAAGATCTTCAAAGTCAATGGTCAAAGTGTTAAACTTTACATGGGTATAATGGAAGAAATCAAGGTAGTGGAAGACTAGGACCTGTAAGAAGCATGAACCCGGAAGCTCATCTCATCATGCCGCGACATTAAATCAGGCACTTCTTGGAGGCACACCAAGGTATGCCTCTTGTTTTTCCCTCATTGCTTATGTGTCTTTACTTTAAGGACAAAGTATTATCTTTTAGTGGGGTGTGGGAAGTTATGGATTAGGGTGAAGTTTGAGTAACCTCAAGTCCATAACTTCCCCTATTTTTGATCCCATGGTTTTCTTGCGTTACTTCTTTTTCCTTGTGGATGTTTTAATTTCTGTTGAACCAGCATGTTTAGGTAGTGTTGATAATTTGTAGATATATAGTACTTATGATTTTTTGGCATATATATAGAAGTCTTTAAATGCTTTTTGAATGTTTTAAAAATTCGGTACCCTCAAAATTTTTGAGATTGTAAGTTATTAGTGCAATCATGCATGTGATTATTTGGCATTGTTTGTTCTGATACTGAGGAGGCAAGTTGACGCTTGAAACATGACCTTTGAGTCTATATTTGATTGTGTGTGCGATGCCATATGTGTTGTGAGCTAATTTTGTCACATTCATGTATTATGTATGGACTCAAAACTTGCCTTATTACTCTAAGATTAGACGGGTAATTTTTTTGGATTGGAAAATTACCTTAGGCCATTGTTCTGATTAGTAAAGTCCACTTTGCCTAAGTAACCTACCAAATGTGATAGTTTATTCCCTTGTTCAAATTTTTTTGAGTTTTTCAGGTACCTATTCTTTCTTGACACCTAGCGAGCCTAGCCTTGTTTTATGAAACACCTTGATAATTGGCCTTGGTCTATCCTTGAACATGTGAACCTTGACTGTGGCTAAAAGCCTAAGTTGAGGGTGGCTACGAATAGTGGCCCTGGTTTGGGGAATAGATATTGTGTGCTTCAACTCAAGCTACAAGCCTAAGTTGAGGGTGGCCCTTGTTGTGGTAAAGTAATGAAAATGAGGTGGTTAGTTGGGAAAGAAAGAGAGAAATGAGGAATTTATGTGCCGGGTGAAAGATAAGAAAAGAAAAGTTGCCTTGGATTGAAGAAGAATGCAAAAATGAGTTTAAGACTAAGGCACAGCTGAAAAAGAGAAAGAAAACACCTGGAAAATGCTTGAAAAGGAAGAATAAGGATGGATTCAATAAAAATGGTTGAGTAACGGAGGTAAGAGTGGTGATAAACATGGTTCAAGGATAGCTTTTAGTCACTACTTGCCAAAAATGTCATAACAAAGCCCCATGCGCCTATGTTACAAGTCATTAAGTCCTAAAGTTATCTAAATCCACTTTGTCATCAGTACGAAATTGAGTATAAAGGCAAGACTATAGTGTTAGTCATTTTGCAAGAATCTCATTTGTGAGAGTGAGAATGCTTGCATAGTCCATGATTTTTAATGCACTTTGAGTGAGAAAGAGGGACTTCTTTTTTGTGAGGGCATTTGCATTGCATAATTGGCACATGACTAACCCAGTGATTATGGATGGTTGATATTCATTTATTTGTCATAGTTGGATTGCTAGATACATCTTTGTGTTTTGGTTTGCTAAGTAGCTTTACAATCTAGTTTTGCAAATGAGAGTTGGGTATTTGAATTAGAGTAAATGATGTATATGCCATTAGTGTAACTAATATTTGTTTCTCATTGTCTTCTTAGATTAAGTCATCGGTTGAGGACAAGCAACAGTTCTAAGTTTAGGGTGTTGATGTGTTGTCAAAATGAAACACATTTGATAACTAAAACAAGGGATTATATGAGTACTTAATGTGACTTTTTATGGTTTATATATGTTTTTGTGTTGTTATTGCAGAAAAGGTAGGTTGGCATGATTTTGACAGAAAGTTGCAGATTTATGATCTTTCCTGCGAGATGTAGTCCAAGCTACGAGTCATTGGGTGATGTCCTAGCAAGAAACAAAGAGTAAAAATCAGAAATCTGCTAAGTGAAGGTCTCCCTATGACTCATATAGGTAGGTTCATAGCAAGAAATAAAGAGCCAAAATTTGGGACCAAGAACTAAAGGTCTAGACTACGAGAGGAGCATATGAGTCATAGCCCACGCAACGGATCGTACTAGTGGGTTGTAATAGTCAGGTCCAAATGTAAAGTGCCTAATACGAGACCTTGATTACGACTCATAGGTCACCCTACGAGTCGCATCTGTGCGAGGTACCTACTGCCAGCTGTCTTTTCTATTTAATTTTTAGGGTTGAATTTATCAATACTATAAATACTTTATAATAGGGTTAATTTTAGCAAACTAATACATTGAATATTGTAGGGAACACTTTGAATATTCTCCTTTGAATATTCTTAGGGTTTTTCTAGGTTTTAGTGTAGATTCTCCTTTTTAATTTGAAGACCCATTTTTGGGGATTGCAAAACTCACATTGTACTCATTTTCTATTAATCCAAGCTTGTGGTTTGCAACTTGTGGTGTTTTTATTCTTCATTGTTTTGGTTAAACTCTAAACTATGTCTTTTATTTTCATTGTTGTTGATTTTTCTTAGCCATGAGTAGCTAAGCACCCACAATCTGGGGTTGTAGGAACCATTAGTAGTTGACTTGAAATAAGCTATACTTTGTGCATTTAATTGATTGGGGTTTTGCATGTATTGTTTATTTCCCTTCATTTTGATTGTTGTTTGGTGGTAGCCAACACCAAACCCCGCCTATTATTATGATCCTGACCAAGGTAGTGACGAATAGGAAAAGGAAAGTAAACGATAGGATTTGATTGATGTGTTCTCTCTAATCAACCAAATATGACCAAGGGAAGGTTGACTGGGACAATGGGTAATGGTTAGTTAGCACACCATGGTTGCCGACCACTCGCCATCATGAAATTCGACCTTCACTTCATAAGAGGGCTTGAAGAACCTAAGTTACCATCCTGCATGAAAATTCCTAGTTAAAGTTATGTTGTCTAGGGTAATTGAGTCAACAAATCATGGGGAACACAATTCCTAAGTTGTCCATAAATTTGAGTGACTTCCTGCATAGTTAGATTAGCTTTTATTTCAGTCCATTAAGTTACAAAGAACCCCCTTCCCCCCATTTAGAGATTTTTGTAATCGATGCTTGAAATAATTGGTAGTGAATTCTTGTAGTCAAGCCCTGTATTCCCTATGGATTTGACCCTAACCTACGGTTAGGTTAATTCTTGACAATGACTGCTTTCTTATTAAGTGTGAACATCGGTCACCGCGAAAGCCACCAGTTTCTGCTTATGCACATCCTCCTTTAGTTGTAATAAGATCGGGTCTTGATCTTGCTTCTATTTCACCTCCACTACTAGAGATTATGCCGATCAGTTTTGCACATGAACTCCTCTTTCGCCTAATTTATCTAGTTGAACCCCCAATCAGGCCAGTTGATGTGCTATCAAAAGACAACACATTTCAGGCCTAAAACAAGGGATTTTGTGATTTCTTAATTCGACTTTTGGTAGTTTTTATTTGTTTTGTGTTGTTCTTGCAAAAAAGTTAGGTTGGCATGATTTTCAAGAAAAGTTGTAGATTTTGCTGAATCATAGGACATACGAGCTCACCTACGAGTCATAGCAAGAAACAGAGACCAAAAATCAAAAATCATCTAAGTGGAGGTCATCACTATGAGGCCATCCTATGAGTTGTAAGTCTCACTATGACTCGTATGGGCAGACTTGTAGCAGGAATCAGAGAGCCAAATGATGGACCAAAAGCTGACGGCCTAAACTACGAGAGGAGCATTAGACTCATAGCACAAGCAACTACTCGTACCAGTGGGTTGTACTAGTTGAGTCTAAGATGCCACGAACCTGATATGAGACCCCAACTACGACTCGTAGGTTACCCTACGAGTCGTACCTGCGAGATGTACCAGCTGCTAGCTGTCTTTTCAGTGTTATTTTTGCGGTCGTACGTAAACACTATAAATACATTAAGTTAGGGTTTTATTATGAGATTCCAGATTTTATAACAAAGAATTTGCCTTTGAATATTCTCTCAAGAATATTTTAGGGTTGTAGCTTAGTTTATCATTTTCTCTTAGAAAACACATTTTGGGGATTGCAAATCTTTCTTTATACTCATTGCCAATTTATCAAGCTAACTTGCAACTTGTGGTGTCTACACTTTTCATTGTTTTTGGTAAAACTCTCAATTATGTCTTGTATTTGCATTTTTGTTGGTTATTCCTTAGTTATGAATACCTAAGCACCCACAACATGGGGTTGTGGAAACCATGAGTAGTTGACTTGGTATGACCTATGTTTATTGCATTTCTATAATTGGGGTATTGCATGTATTATCTATTTTTCTTCATATTGGTTGTTGTTTGGTGGTCCACCAAACCCCGCCTACTATCACGGTCCTGACCAAGGTAGTGATGAATTGGAAAAAGGAAATAGATGACAGGATTCGATTGATATGTTCTCATCTAATTAACCAAGCCTGACCAAGGGGAGATTGGTTGGGACAATAGGTAAAGGTTCATTGGTACACCATGGTAGTCGACGAAGCGCCATGGCTGTCACGCCCAAGTCCCGTTAGGGAGGACTGGCACCCGCTGCTGATAAGGCCTGGGAGAACCAACCTATATCTATACACTTTCTATACGCATTATAATGGATTTCCACATTTGACATGCGTTTAAGGAAATAAATTGTGATAATAAGCCAAAACAAAAATGCGTATGACTAGGCTGTTGGGGCCATAGTGTTTTACGTACTAAACATGAACACATTTGATATACATAGTCTACAAAGCCTCTAGATAAAGAACAACATCTGATAAGGGTCGGGACAGGCCCCCGCCTCGACTATCTGTACAATATAAACATATAAGATTTAGACACAAACAAAGCCCCGAAGCAACCTGGAGCTTAGTATCGCAGCTGGATATCCTGTATCCTTACTGGGGAGATC
>JAPFFP010043782.1:0-12938 GCA_026153255.1 Solanum medicagineum
TTTTATTATTTGTAGTGTTGTAGTGAATGTTTTTGTGTTTTAAGGGAGAGGGGTTTATTTTGTTTTTGTATGTGTTTTTGGGTTTGGGGGGAGAGGTGGGGGGGGGTGGGGAGGGGTAAATAAATGGCCGTAAAGTTAAAGTATTAAAGTAAGTTTCACTGTCAAGATTAGGGGGAGAATTTATGTATTTTTCCAATACTTATGTATGGTATAAGTTTGTCGAATACATATACATATAATAAGCTTTTACATCTAAAATATACCATATATTTTTATAATATAAATATAATTTATAGCAAAAGTGATTATTATTATATTTTATAAATTTATGAAATAAATATTCACGGTATAACTTATTATGTCTTAGATACTTTTTGTTTTAAAAATTATTTAACAATATAACAATAATCACTTTTGCTATAAACTATATTTGTTCTCCTCTTTAAATTATTTTTAAGCTACAAATATAAATAATTTATTGTTATGTTTATTATCTTGATAATACCTCTACATATTTATAATACTTTTTACCATAAACTAATCATAATATAACTAATTAATCACTATACATTATTAATAATTTATAATTAATCTCAATATAACTTATTTCCAAATCAAAATGACCCAAAGATGTTGAAGACCACTTAAGAGTAGCATAAAAGCTGAATGTAAACGAAAATGTAACTTGACATGGAAGTTTGTGTATATTAATATGCTTAGCCAATCAAAATTTGAGAAAAATAAAATAAAATATGTATGAAAAGAAATGTCATTTTCAGAGTGTAATTGATTCTCTTGTATAATATACGACTTGTTTGAGCTGCTTAGGATCGTTGTGCTTGCTTCAGTTGCTTGAAGTAGACAGGTGATTCCTAAGTTGCTTGGCTTGATGATTCAAAATTGACATCTTAAATTCAATACTCCGAGATCGATCCTCAACAAGCAGGCAAGTGACTATAATATGTCTGTTTAATTTTATGATAGCTATTAAAGTGCCTACTTAATTTATTGTATTATTTCTATTAATTATTCTTTAATTATTTATTTTCAACTATGAAATGACAACAATGTATGCTTAATTTAGGTGGCTATTAAAGTGTATACTTAATTTTGCTATGCCATTTCTATTAATTATTGTTTAATTATTTCTTCATCTACTTCAACTATGAAACTATAATAACGTGTCTGCTTAATTTTGCGGTGGCTGTTAGAGTGTCTACTTAATTTTGCTATGTCGTTTCTATTAATTATTATTTGATTATTTCTTCATCTACTTAGACTATGAAACAATAACGTGTCTGCTTAATTTTGCGATTGCTATTAGAGTGTCTACTTAATTTTACTATGTTACTTCTATTAATTATTATTTAATTACTTCTTCTTCTACTTCAATAATGAAATTGCAATATTGCTCGTAATAAATTATTTTTTCATATAGGAGTAATGTATATTATTTAAAAATTATTTTAAAATATTATAAATTCAAATAATTAAAATTTTTTAGAATATATTAAAATTATTAACTCTTTAAATTTTATATAGATCACAGAGATAATGATAATAATAATAAGTGTATGATCTTGGCCACTAGCATATACTACATACTACGGCAAGTCATATAATATTCAATGTGAGCTCTAGTGTTTGGCAGCCAAATCTGTAGAACAAAAATGAAACTAAAAAGATAATCATTACAAGTTCTACTAGATTATTTTGAAAGAATAATTATGAGGGCCAAAAAAAAAAAAAAACCAGAAAGAAGATTAAGAATTAAGTTAACGGCGTTTCCACGATTAATTATAATATAAATATATATTTACAAGTGAGAGTCAAGCCACTTTTTAAATTAACCCCAAATTTGTTCAATATATTTAGTGTAAGATTCACACGTCTCATTAACACGATTTTCAAACAATATAATATCCATTTCAAACTACATCAGTTTTCAAAGACATATAGAATGTAATTTTTTTCCTTAAAGAATATTTTTCACGTAAAACCACTTCATTTTATATTTCCACTTATTGATGTAATCTAATTTCTGAATTAAAAAAAAATTATTAGGTGCATTGTAATTTTTAATGATGTGAAACACATTATTTTTTTTATTTTCAACTTTACAAAAAGTGAAATTTAACACGTGATCATTTATTTTTGTCTGCAAGCACGTTTTCCAAAATGGTGCTAGTTAATTAAAGTACATAAAATCTGTTTGATGTGATGACTCATTTTAAGTGAATGTTTTGATGATTAACAAATTGACTCGAGGATCAGGTTGACTATCAGATCGATGCAGTTGTGTTGAATATGAGATACAACTATTAAAACTGTTGTGGTTGGTGAAATGTCAACCTCATTTGTGCTGAAGGACCAGTGGTCCATGCGATGCCTCCATTGTAGTATAAAAGGAGCTTGTCCAAGAAATAAAATAAACTTTTGGAAAATCACAAACACTGAATATTCTTGTTGCTCCAAATGCTCTCTCTTGGCACCTTGTGTGAAGATTCAACTGTTGCGTTCAAGGGACCTGATAGAAGATGACTGTAGTTTCTTTATATGTATGTAGCTGTATTGTGTTGTAATGTGTAAGATCACTCCTAGTCTATAAAGGAGCATGATCATTGTTTTTCTTACATTCTTGAGAGCTGTAGACCATATAGGCTGTTGTGTGCCTTAAGGTGTTGTGGTGTATTAGTCTAACTTCATCTTGGGGGTGAGAGTGTAGACTAGTTAGTAGATGTTGTTGCTCATTGCTTGTAACGCAGTTGCAAGTGGAAATGGTGAGAGGGCGAATCAAATAAATAGTGTCTGTTGTATTTGTTCTCTTTGTTCATTCATTTAGTGGATTCTGGGTTTTGGGAAATCTTGTTGGACAGATCGTGGTTGTTCCTCCCTTGAGTAAGGAATTTTCCACGTTAAATCTTTGTATGTTATTCCTTGCTGTGTGTCTTTTTTTAGTTTCTGTTTATATCGTTTCAAGGGACCTGATCCCTTACTGTGGTAGATGCTTACTTACTTAACAAGTGATATCAGAGCAGGAACCTCTATACGGCTCACACCTAGAGATTTTCTGGTAAATATGGCTGCTCCACTGAACCTAGAAGAAGGACAATCATCCACAAGGTCTCTAAGATTTAACGACAAGTTTTATGGATAGTGGAAAAGTCGTATGCACGACTTTCTTATGGCCGAAGATTGTGAACTTTGAGACATTGTTCTCGATGGACCATATGTTCCTACCATCTAAATCAAAGAAGGGGAGACACCAGAATAGTTCCCAAAACTAGGCAACAATATTCAGAGGCTGATAGGAAAAAGATTGAAAAACCTTACAAGGCTAAGAAACTGATTGTGTGTGGGATTGGGGCTGAAGAGTATAATAGATTTTTAGCTCGTTAATCAGCCAAAGAGATATGGGATTGTCTTAAGAAAGCTCATGAAGGTACTCAACTGATTGAGTCTAAGGTGGACTTGCTTACTTCTCAATATAAAGATTTTTTGATGTTGGAAGGTGAGTCCATACATGATACGGAGACCAGGTTCTCAGCAATAACCAACGAGTTGAAGTGCTTGGGAGAACATGTTAGTCAAACCAAACAAGTGAGAAAAATTCTTAGGGTGCTTCTGAAGTCTTGGGAGAGTAAAGGTGATGCCATAACAGAGTCCAAAAATCTGAAGACTTTGACTATGGATGTGCTTATTGGCATTCTTCAGACACACGAGCTAAATAAGCAACATGATACTGCCAAAACAGAAAGAAAGAAGGACAAGACTTTGGCACTGAAAACAACTCACAATGATGATGAAATTGATTGTGTAGATATGACCTATCTCACCAAAAGATTCAAGAAGATAATTAGGAAAAATCCTAGTTTTGCAAGAAAAAGAAATGTTGATAGATTTCAGGGTAATGTTGAACTATGCCATGGATGTGGGGAGGCAGGACACTTCATTAGAGATTATCGTCATGGTAAAGGTGATTACAAAGATGGTTTAAAGTTCTTGAAAGAGAAAAGGAAGTACCAGGTTCCTAACAAATTTCAGAAGAAAGGCTGCAACTGATTGCATTGTAATGAAAGCTCTGGGGGTATGGGGAAACTCCTCCAGTAACTTTGAAGATGAAGAATAGCCCGA
Source organism: Solanum medicagineum (assembly GCA_026153255.1). Classification (NCBI taxonomy): domain Eukaryota; kingdom Viridiplantae; phylum Streptophyta; class Magnoliopsida; order Solanales; family Solanaceae; genus Solanum; species Solanum medicagineum. The sequence goes on from JAPFFP010043782.1 coordinate 4,135, forward strand.
GGATTCATCTATGCTAGCCGTGAAATATGATGATGAAATTTTTGACAATCTGTTTGCATTCATGGCTCAATCAGATGAAGAAGAAGAAGAAGAGGAGGAATAGGTAACACTGCTGGACTTAAAAGAGAACTTAAATCTTTAATCTACCAAAAGTTGAAAAAGCTTGCATGTGTTCTCATTAATTCCATCTGTGAATTAACTATTGAAAAGGATTTTTTAAACAATAGTGTCAATGCCACACAAGATCAAAAAATGCTTTAACAAGTCAAGTGTCTGACTGGGAAGTAAACGTTGTGGCTCTAAAAGCTGAAAAAGATGAACTTTTGAAGTAGATGAAAACTGATGCCAAATTTGATGCTAAGCTAAAAGGTGAAGTCAATGAAAATGAACTTGTTTCAGAAGATAAACTGAAAGAGGTTGAGTTGAAGTTGATGATAGCTTTAGAAAGGAAGTTGTGATGGAGAAGGACCTGCTAAAGGTCAAGGAGGACCTGAACAAGTCCTTAAAATGAACTACCTCTTCAAAGCTATTGGGGGACATGTCCAACAACTTGGGTCATTAAAAGAGAGGTCTAGGATATGTCAACAAAATTGATCCCCCCTATAATCCTCACAGTAAATATGTTTCTGTTGCTGGCAACTTGTTATGTTTACATTGTAGTAGGAATAGTCATCTGAAGGGCAACTGTGAAGTCCTTAAAAGAGCACTAAAAAGGCAGCTGATTGACTACTCTGAAAGAAAAACTATGAATGAGGGACCAGGTCCCAAGTCAAAACTGTGTAACAAACCCTTGTCTAGTTGGACCAAGAAAATTTTATGAGGCCTCTATCTCATTTTGGGAACTTAGACTAAAGTGGGTTCCCAAAACGAACAAGTAATCTTGTGCAAGAACAGTCAGGAGGAAGCAGCCACTGCTGGTTAATGGATAGTGGATGATCAAAGCACATGACTGGAAGGACTAGAAACTTCCTCTCTTTGAAAGATGTTAAAGATGGCAGTGTTTCATTTGGTGATGGTAAAAAGGGTTACATCATGGGTATAGACAAGATTGGTAAGTGCTTTGAGAAGGCTATTGAAGATGTGTACTATGTTCAAGGCTTGAAGTACAGTCTTCTTAGTGTTTCCCAAATCTGTGACAAAAGGAATAAGGTGAGATTCCTATCAGACAAGTGCATCGTAACCAACTTGTCTACTAAGGAAGTGATCCTCATAGCAAAAAGACGTAGGAATATGTATCTGGCTGATATTAGAATACCAAGGAAGGCAATCTTACTTGTCTCAAGATCCAGAATGATTCAAGTGACTTGTGGCATAAGAATACTTGGTCATGTCAACCCTTCACTGCTGAATAAACTAGCTTCCAAGGGCCTGGTTCATGGTTTGCCTAAGATGAATTTCAGCAATACCAAAGTGTGTAAAGCGTGTGCTAAAGGGATGTAGTCTAGGTACTCCTTTAAATACAAACATGAGGTAAGTTCCACCAGACCCATTAAACTTATTCATGTTGATCTTTGTGGTCCTGTGAAGGTTCAGAGTCGCGGTGGGAAAAGATACATTATGGTTGTGGTTGATGACTACTCAAGAACACTTGGGTAAGTTTCTTGAGATCCAAAGATGTAGTTGCTGAATTGCTTATCACTCTCATCAAGCAAGTTCAGAATCAATTTAGAAGTAAAGTTGCAGGGATCAGGTCTGATCATAGTAGTGAGTTCGAGAATTCAAGGCTGGATAGCTTTTGTGCTGAGGAAGGAATCCATCACAATTTTTCAACTCCCAAAACTCCATAGTAGAATAGAGTTGTGGAGAGGAAAAATAAAACTCTAGTAAAAATTGGAAAGACCATGCTAATTGAGTCTAGGTTGGCAAAGAATTTTTGGGTTGAATCTATTAACACTTCATGTTATGTGAAAAACAGGTGTCTGATCAGGTATCTTAAGAACAAGACCCCTATGAACTCTTGTTTGGTAGGAAACATAATATCAGTCATCTAAGAGCTTTTGGTTACAAATACTTTGTGCTCATAAATGGCAAGGAGGATATTGAAAAGTTTTTCAAAAAGTGGTGAGGGTGTTTTTGTTGGATACTCTACTATAACAAGTCTTATAGAGTATCTAACAAAGGAACTCTTTGTGTTGAAGAAAGTGTACATATCATATTTGATAAATCTGGAGACGTGGAGAATCTTGGTGATAGAGATGACTCAGACCTAGAAGAGCTACTTCAACTTCAAAAGGATAGCTTGATTAATGATCCCTCAATTGATGTTGTTCCACAAATTGGTGATATGGTTGGTGATGGTGGTGATGTGCTGATGGAGAATTTTTAGAGGGACATAGTACGTCTTCAAGAGACCCTGAGATAGATGATGCTGACCATGATCTTATGTTGGACACTGCTCACTGTAAATGGTGATGATCCTAATGCTACAAGGATTCAGAGTTAGTTTGCAGTGAGGACCTCCAGATGGAAATATCATTCCTCCCATCCTATGGATAATCTAGTATCTCCTTTGGACTCTGGGATTCAAAACAGGTCCAAGACTAGAAATTTGACGTCTTGTGCTGCTTTTCTATCCTCTATTAAACCCAAAAATGTCAAAGAAGCTCTCAAGGATGCAAATTGGGTAAACTCTATGCAGGAAGAGTTGCTCCAGTTTGAGAAAAACAAGGCACGACATTTGGTTCCTAGACCCTCTGACAGAATTGTGACAGGTGGGTGTTCAGGAATTAGTTAGATGAAAATGGCACAAGCACAAGAAATAAGTCTATATTGGTGGTGCAAGGTTTCAACAAGGAAGAAGGCATTGACTATGATGAGACTTTTGCTCCTATTGCAGAATAGAGGCTATCAGAATGCTGATTGCTTTTGCCACTTACATGGAGTTTAAACTATTCGAAATGGATGTCAATAGTGCCTTTTTAAATGGGTACCTTAAGGAGGAGGTCTTTGTGAAGCAACCACCTGGATTTGAGAATGTCAAATTCCTAGATCATGTTATGAAACCGGATAAGGCACTCTAAAATAGGCTCCAAGGGCCTGGTATTGAAGATTGTTTGATTTCTTACTCAGCCATGGATACAAAAGAGAAAAAATTAATAACACACTATTTCTGAAGACCATAGGAAAGAGCCTGCTGATTGTGCAAGTTTATTTTGATGATATCATCTTTGGTGCAATCACAAACTCCCTTTGTCAAGAATTTGGGGACCTGATGCGCAGTGAGTTTGAAATGAGTGTGATGGGTGAGCTTAGCTTTTTCCTTGGGCTACAGATCAAACAAACTCCTAGTGGTACTTTCATAAGTCAAGAAAAATACATCAGGTACCTACTAAAGAAGTATCAACTAATGGATGCAAAACCAATTGATACACCTATATGGACCAATTCTAAGTTAGATGCTAATGAATCTGGGACCATAGTGAATGCAACGACGTATAGAGGTATTATTAGGACACTGTTGTATTTGAGTACCAACAGACCAGACATAGTCTTTGGTGTTGGCCTTGGAGATTAAATCTCTCACTCAACAGCTCTTTCAGGCGCACTAAGACTCCAATGCGAGCATGACCTTGTTTCTGCAATCTTTGCTCCTAAGTCCTCTGGTTCCTAGGTTGTCTAGCTTGTGTTTGTCTATCCCATGTTGTTCTAATCTTCTTCAAATCTCTCTTTTGTCACCCGGTCCTGGTTCTGTCTCTTTATGTCTTTGCTATGTTAAGAATGCTAACTTGCAATGAAATGATAACTTGTTTTGATTCTCCTAACTTATTCTTGTTCTTTAAATTCTATGCTTTTGTTCGATTATGCTATCTCATATACCTAGAATTTCTTCATTGTTGCTATTATCTTAGTGTATTGTTTAGGTTTTTAATAATGCCAAAAGGGGAAAGATAGCTTAAGCAATGGGTGCATATATTCAGGGGGAACAAATGTTAGTGTTAGGGGATTTACACATTCAGGGGAACTGGGGATCACAGTTTGTCATCATCAAGGGAAAATGTTAAGTGAATGTTTTGATGATTAACAAACTGACTCGAGGACCAGGTAGACTGTCAGATCGATGCAGTTGTGTTGAATATGGGATACAACTATGTTGAATATGGGATACAACTATTAAAGCTGCTGTGGTTGGTAAAATGTCAACCTCATTTGTACTGAAAGACCAGTGGTACATGTGATGATTCCATTATGGTATAAAAGAAGCTTGTCCAAGGAATAAAATAAACATTTGGAAAAATCATAAACACTGAATATTCTTGTTTCTCCAAAAGCGCTCTCTTGGTTCCTTGTGTGAAGATTCATCTGCTGCGTTCAAGAGACCTGATGGAAGATGACTGTAGTTTCTTTATATGTATGTAGCTGTATTGTGTTGTAAAGTGTAACATCACTCCTAGTCTATAAAGGAACGTGATCATCGTTTTTCTTACATTCTTGAGAGCTCTGGGCCTTGTAGGTTGTTGTGTGCCTTAAGGTGTTGTGGTGCATTAGTGTATACTTCATCTTAAGGGTGAGAGTGTAGACTAGTTAGTGGATATTGTTGCTCATTGCTTGTAATGGGGTTGCAAGTGGAAATGGTGAGAGGGTGAGTCAAATAAACAGTGTATGTTGTATTTGTTGACTTTGCTCATTCATTAGTGGATTCTGGGTTTTGGGAAATCCTATTGTATAGGTCGTGATTGTTCCTCCCTTGAACAAGGAGTTTTTCCACGTTAAATCTTTGTGTGTTATTCCTCGCTGGGAATTTATGTTGGGATTTTTTAACTCCAAATGGTGCTTATAATAAAAGGTTTCTTGGTATGTGGAATGTTGATGGTCCATTACACTCTGTTTGGATGATGGTTTTCCATGGTTTCATAATGTGTGGTGTCATACGGTATGGTATGGTGTGGTACAATACAATATAATATAATGTTTGGATAGATTGTATGGTCTATTATCGTTTCATAATTATTTTATTATTTGGTTTGATCGTGTGGTATTATATCGTAACCAATAAATTTATGAAAATACCCTTAATTATTATAAATAAAAAAAATAAAATTCCAGCATGGACTCAAAACCATCAATAATATGGGAGCACAACTTCAAATTGAGGATTGAGTTGCACAAGAGCCACACAAATTAGTAAAATTTTTATCGGAGGACGTTTAGCTTGAATAATCATCAAAAGAGTTAAATTTGAGAAACTGGATGTGAGAAAAAGATGATCTACTGAACTTACACCTCGACTTTCAATTGCAATCATACTTAACAGTAACCACTTGCTAAAAAGTATTATGAAGAATGTGATGAATTAGCAATTGTAGTGACAATGAAAAAGTTATGGCACAAGATATTTGGTTAGAGAAAACGAATACCTCCATTTGTTAAAGGAAGAAGATCCAAAGCAAAGCATATATATCAACGAGCAGATCAAAGAACAAAAATTTAAGCATTACATATGTTCAAAATTTATACACTGCAAAGGTGTTTGGATTCAGACAAATATTTCAGAAAAATTTAACCATCACTGGAAATGCATATTAAGTTCCACCAATAAATTATTCAAATTGTTTATAAAATAAGCTTGGATGCAGAGGATGAATAGGAGGAAGAAAAGCTTGGCCGCAGAGGATGAATAATATGATTTGTAGATATATTAGGGTAAGGGGCAAATTAGGATTATTAAAAATTAAATGAGGATATAATTGGAAAAAAATAAGAGAACCATGGGAAACCACCAAGTTGGTGGTTTTCAAAAGTGTGGATTTTCATGGTTACAAACCCATGAAACAAAACCATACCATATGACATAATTAGTGAAACAATCAAAACAAACGTCGTTCTCTTGATAATGATACCATATCATACCATGGGAAACCACCATCCAAACAAGCTGTTAGAGTCATTTGTTTGGGTTGCAAACGGAAACAAACCAATTTTTGATAAATATGTGACTTTTACTGTTGCGAAAAATGGAAATTTGGTGGTGAAAAATGGTCATGGAGATTTAATGTGGAGGAAAAAATTTTTTAGTTGATATAAATAATTGTACAAAGCAATTCTTTTGGGCAGTGGCAATTTTCTGATTGCTAATAGGTATAATAAGGTATTGTGGAAGAGTTTCCAGCATCCTACAGATACATTTTTGCCAGGAATGAGAATTTTTATGAATGGAGTTTTGAGGTCTTTGTCTAGTGAAAGTGATCCTTCACCTGGAAGGTACATATATCTTGTATCGCGTTAACCATCTTATCTGAAAATTTAAATTGTTTTGAGTACGACCCATCATGTGTTGTATGGATCTTTGATAATGTGTGGTAATGAGAATCCAATATAAGTACTTTGTCGGCTCTAATATCGTATTGCATTTGTGATATCTCATATAAATGGTTAAGCTGGAAGAGCGCGCTTTTATTGACTTAATTTTGTTTTAAATGTGTCCCCTCACGTGCGGTCAGAATCTTTGATAATGTGTAGTGGTGAAACTCCAATCTAAGAACTATGTCTGCTAGGATATCATGTTGCATTTGTGATATCTCATCTAAAAGCTTAAGCTGAGAGTGTGCTTTTATTTATTTAATTTGTTTTTGACCACGACCCCTCCATGTGTTTGACTCGTGGAAAGTGGAAAGGATGAAGTGTCACTAGTCTGTCAAGGACTACTTCATTTTGACTGCTGATATGCTACTTGTTCCTTTATGCTTTTTGGTGCTTATGCTCTGTGGATAACTAATATCATCACTTGTATTGTGTTGTACCTTGCGATTTTCCTGTGTTATGTATTTATGCTTCTGTTGCTTGTCATTTTTCTGTGCTTATGCTTATTTTCTTTTTGAGATGTCAAAAGGGGAAACTTTTCAGGAACATTACATGCACAGGTTTGGGGGAATTTGTTAGGACCTTTGTAGGTACGACTGTACTTATTTGATGATGGCAAACAGAATCAGGTTCAACCAAGATGCACCAGGAGTCGCAAAGCAGGATCTCAGCTGGAGAAGGAACGCTACTTAAGGAAATCGAATCAGAAAGGGACTCGGACAGGCAGTAGCATCGGAACGGGAATCCTATAAGGAAAGGTATCGCGTGCCAAACTTAGAATAGGAGCTTTACATAGAATAACTCTAGGGTTGACTATATAAACAATCTTTAACCCTAGAAGTCACAGCTTTTGCAATCTGAAAAGTGACAACATTCAAGCAAGAGCATGGGCACTAAAGGAGTTCACTCAAGCAAGATCCAGAGTTAGGTTTTCTTGATTGTTCAAGTTGTTTTGCAATCTTCTTAGAATTTTTATTTAGAGACAAATATTGTAAGAAGTTGTTCTCTTTGAGTGAGTTGCTTTTTGAGAGTGGGTTTTACTCTCATTCATTGTGAGTTGTGAAAAGTGAGTTTGTAAGTTGACATTGCTCGAGTTTGAAGTAATAAGAGTTGTTGAAATCTTAATAGTGTAGGTAGTGGTTATTTCTCCCTTGAATAAGAAATTTTTCCACTATGAGTTGTTTGTCTGCCTTACTTCTATGTTCTTACTTATTATCTGGTACTACTACTGAACCAGGTTCACCAGTAGGTTAGGGTAGTCCTCTCTTCAATTGGTATCAGAGCGGGTCTTTTCGAATTAAGGTTGACAAGTTGGCTATACAAAACAATGCCAAGGTGAAAATGATTCTAATTTGCGATATTGGGACTGACGAATACAATAGGGTCTCTTCATGTCAAGGTGCTAAGGCAATTTGGGACACGTTGCAAGTTGCTCATGAAGGAACTACCCAGGTCATAAAGGATAAGATTGATAATCTCAATCAACAGTATTAACTCTTCAAAATGTATAAAGGGGAATCCATACAAAACATGGAAACTAGATTTACTGCCATAGAGAATGAGATCTACTCACTGTAGGAAGTCATTCCTACTAGCAAGGCCATCCGAAAGATTCTAAGTTTTCTGCCTGAGTCCTGGGAGAGTAAGGTAGAAGCCATCATTAAAGCCAAAGATCTAGACACCATGACCATGGATCAGCTCATGGAACATTGGTAACGTACGAACTGAAGAAGAACCAGGAAAAAGAGTTCAATAACAAAAGAAAAGACAAGAACCTGGTTCTCAAGGCTACTGAGAAAAAGGATTTTGAGGAAGAGAACATCGCTTTAATCACCAAGAAGTTCCAACAGATGCTGTGAAAGGGAACTACTAGAGAGAGGGGCCTCTCAAAGAACCACTGAGAAGGATATGAGGGAACAACTCTGTCACAAGTACGGAAGTCTTGACCACTTTATTGAATTTTTCCCCCTCTGGGCCCTTGAATAAAAGAAGAACGTCCCCGAAAAGCCCAAGGATATTAGACCTGAACCATATGTTCGCAAGGATAGAAGGATGACAAACCAAGAAGCAGATTTATCAGTGCAAAGAGCTCTTGCTTCCCTAGCCAGCAACTCTGGTGAAGAAACCAACAGAGATGCTCTTGAAAACCAATCCCTCGTGGCTATTGAGGAGTCTGAGAAATACGACTTCCTTGCTCTTGTAGCTGTAGAAGAATCTCATAATAAAAGTAGCAAGGACAAAAGTGGAAACAGTGATCGACGCTGAACCAGACAACAACAAGGCTGCATGTAATAAAGAGAATATGGCACTGATGGCTGGAGTAGGTTCCTATAACAAAGACAGTGCTCTGCTAGACACCAAGGTAAGCTTCGAATAGTCCATAATAAAAGGGGAATGTTTTCTTTGCCCATTCACAATATGCAAAGTCATAATATATACAAAACTAAGCCTTCAATTAAGGCATGAGACTAGCCTAATAAGGAACTAAATATTTACAAGATATATTT
>JAPFFP010043783.1:0-12937 GCA_026153255.1 Solanum medicagineum
ATCAAAATGCATAATCATAAGCAAGAGATAGTATATTAGCAACATGGCATGCATGATCAATGCTTGAAGTAAAACATACTTATATAGAAACATAGTACATGTGTAGGAAGAGACCATCATCATAGACCAAGCCACTTAGTACTTGGAAATCCATGGTAAACCACCCCTTGGATGTGTTTGAGGTATCAACTCCTCAACTTAGTTAATGGGTTTACTACCTCCCATCAAGGTGTTTGAGGTACCAACCCCTCAACTTAGTAAATGGGTTTACCACCTCCCATCAAGGTATTTGAGGTACCAACCCCTTAACTTGGCTAATGGGCTTACCACCTCCCATCAAGGTGTTTGAGGTACCAACCCCTCAACTTGGTTAATAGGTTTACCACCTCCCATCAAGGTGTTTGAGGTATCAACCCCTCAACTTGGTTATGGTAACTTGCAATACTTATAATACCTTTCATGAAATCAACACCTATATACATTCATTTCATTATCATGAAGTCACATAACTCATATATCATGCATTAGGACTTCAACAACTCAAGAAACCCTAACCGGACATTTTATCAAACACTTGGCGGGTGTGTAATGCTAGTGTAAAATCATGCAATTCAAGAGTGAAATCATGCAAGAAACCTTGAAGTATATCAAAATACCCTCATGCAATATACATCAAAATCCTTCATCAAATCTCAAGATAAGATTCATAGCTCAAAACATACTTAAGCAGTCACATTTTTATGAAACCCTAACATAGTTCATAGTCAAATTCACAATAAGTACCACCCATAAGTAAATCAACTTAGAAACATTCAATTTAGGTAAAAAAGAAGCTTGGGCACCATGGGTGAAAGGACCCAATGATTGAAACCCATATACCTCAACTTGGGGGATTTTCTTGAAGAAGATTTGAATGAAAACTTGTAGCCTGAATGAAATTGTGAAACCTGGTGAAAAGACTAAAATACCCCTAAAGACCATGCACATAACGCATCTTCCCATGCTCCATTCGTAAATTCGAGATCGAATTTGCGATTAGCGCAAAAAATTGAGTAGGAAAATGATCTCGACTCGATTTTAGAGCAACCGAGGAGAATTAAAATTTTCGCTAGTTAAATTCTAGACGGTGAGGTTTCCCCGCCCAAGGCATGACCGCGTGGGATGCGGAGTCACACTTAGAAATTTTCTTCAAGTTTCGACGGGAAGTTATTTTCATGAAAAAGGTGAAAATACATATGTCCATGCCCCAGGTGCGACGCAGACATGTTTTATTAAGCGAAATACACATGTCCGCGCCCTAGGCGCGATGCAGACATGTTGTAATAAGCGAAATACACTTGTTTGCGCCCCTGGCGCGACACAGACATATTATATTCTTTAACAACTTTTTCTATTGTTTAAGGAGAGGTTGTTTTGACCTTTCTCACCCTCCATAAACCTTATTTGGTCGATTTTCACCCGATTAACTCATAAAAACGCCCTTATTTCAAGAAAACCCAAGCATAGAATCAAGAACCCAGCTAGGGCTTCAAGAACCTCTTCAATTCTTTCAAGAATTTGAATTCTCAGGTATGTAAGGCCCTTAAAAGATCACTTTATTATGATTTTGGTAGTTAAAATCCCCAGGTTCTATCCAAAGTCATGTTTACAATATGAAATCAAGATTTTCTCCAGTATTAGTTAATCTCACCCAAATGTGGGTTCATGCATTCTTCTTGATATAGAATCAGGCCTGCCTTTTACCGATTTTTAGCATGAAGTTACATTATTGGACAAGATTTACTGTTATTAATATATTCTTGATAATCCTCTATCTATTTCAAGAAAAGAAAAACTAGCAATGCACGGTCTGAGCTAAGTTTATGAAGTACTTTTGAGAATTGCTTTTGCACTTTAGTTGAGTAACCTAATATGTTTTAAAATACTTGAAAAGATACTGGCTGCAGTTAAGCTAAAGAGTCTAGATGAGAAAGTGAAATAGCTAAGTTGGGCTAAGTTCCTGAAAGACTAAAGATATTTTCAGAAATAAGTTCCTAAAAGACTAAAGATGTTCTGAGAAGTTTTATTTCTTTAAATATGAGCTATATACAAGTTATTTTAGGAGTAGTATTGAGCACTGATATGAGTAAGAGTAGAATTAATAACTTGAACTCATAAACTACGTAGCCAACATAGGATAGGATTGTACCAAGGTACAACTCTCACTTGCCACTAAGATGGCCCAGTTTTGGGATGGATCCACTCCCCTAGTCTTTCGTCCCCTACCCTGGCAAAGTATAGGATGGCTCTGGTAGCGTGGGCAAGACTCGATATCACCACAAAGCTCATAGTGGTGGTTGTCGATTAGAAAAACTCCCCAAGTTAAAGTAAGATATGTTTTACTTACAAGTTTTTAGCATTATTGGCAACATACAGAGTACTTATTGTTATGTACTTTATTTAGAGATAGGTTATATGTATTTGAGAAACATTGCATTATCCTGAGTTTTGTTTTGGCCATTTTACACATGGTACATTTCACGTACTGACGTCCTTAGGACCTACATCATTTCATATGCAGACTTAGGTGATAGAGTCCCTCAGCAGCCGCTTCATTGAGGACAAGACATCTTCCAGTTATCGGTGAGGCCTCTTCTTAGTCAGAGGCTTGGAGTTATTTAAGATTTCCCTTTTTAGCATTATATTTTTTCTGGGCTACTTTAGGGCCTGTCCCGGTAGTCGTCCAGACTATTCTTGTAGAGGTTCCATAGACTATGTGACAAGTATTTTAGATGTTCCCTATTTTTGTTATTGTTGAGATACTTCTCGTTTCAGTTTTAGCTATACAGTCAGAAATCTTAGTTTGTTATTTAAAGTCCTTCCACTATGATTTAAGTCTTCTGCTGAGTAAGTAGTCAGGCCAAGTGGTTCGCTTGGGACCAGTAATGGTTCTGTGCCAATTATATCTAGGGTGTAGGCTCAGGGCGTGACAAACTTGGTATCAGAGTACACAGTGCAAGAGTCCTAGCGAGTCTATGGAACTGTGTCTAGTAAAGTCCGTATTATAGGTGTGAAACGAACCACATCTGTAATAGTGAGGCTACAAGGCATTAGGAAGAGTCACTATTATTTTTTATTTCCCCCTCTTGCTTTAGAGTTTACCTCTATTAGTTCCCATCTAACTCGTGCATTTCCACCTTGTTTTTCAGACCATGCCTCCACACAGAGCCGACAGACCAGTAAGGGGCAGAGGGAACCTAGCCATGAGAAATGCGAACCATCCTGGCCTAGCTTTTGAGGACCTAGAGGTCCAATTGTGCCTACTGAGCAACCACATCAAGCAGATATCTCCGATGCTGAGCTTCGCCAAGACATCCAGACTTTGGCTCAGGTGTTCACTACTCAGGAAGGTCGCCTGAGATGGTAGGAATGATAGGTCGGATACCACCAGGGTTCGGGAGTTTCTGAGGATGAACCTAGCAAAATTCATGGGGTCTAATGTGAAGGAGGATCTTAAGAATTTTATTAAGGATCTCCAGAAAGTGTTCTAGGTTATGCATATTTGTGATACTGAGCGGGTTGAGTTGGTTGCCTACTAGCTCAAGGGAGTAGCTAGACTTTGGTTTGATCAGTGGTAGGGAGGCAGGCGGGAGGGGCGCCAACTATGAGTTGGCAGTGTTTGAGGAGGCCTTTTTGGGACAGTACTTTCCCATAGAAATGAGGCAGGCTAAGGTGAGGAAATTTTTGAATCTGAAACAAGAAAACATGAGTGTGCAGGAGTACAGCCTCAAGTTTACTTAGCTGACCCATTATGCTCCAACTATGGTGGCGGACATGCGTACTATGATGGATTTTGATGTCATCCTAGGCATGAACTAGTTACATGTCGGTTATGCTTCCATAGATTGCAAAACCAGAGTAGTCAGGTTTCAGTTTCCTAACGAACCAGTCCTAGAATGGAAGGGTAGCTCAGTTTTTCCTAAGGGTCAGTTTGTCTCATATCTCAAAGCCAGAAAGTTAATTTCTCAAGGGTGCATAGAGTTCAGGATTCTCGTGCCGAGGCACCATCCCTTCAGCCTGTCCCCATTGTGAATGAGTTCTTAGAAGTCTTTCCTGAGGATCTTCCTGGAGTCCCTCCTGACAGGGAGATAGACTTTGGGATAGATATCCTCCCAGACACTCAGCCATATTTATTCCTCCATATCGTATGGCTCCTTCGGAGCTAAAAGAGTTAAAGTTGTAGCTGAAAGATCTCTTAGATAAGGGTTTCACTAGACCAAGCATCTCACTTTGGGGTGCTCTGGTTCTCTTCGTGCATAAGAAGGACAGTTCTTCTCGAATGTGCATAGATTACCATCAGTTGAATAAGGTCACCATAAAGAACAAGTATCCTCTTCCCATAATTGATGACCTGTTCGACCAACTTCAGGGTGCTACTTGTTTCTCCAAAATAGATCTCAGATCTGGGTATCATCAGCTTAAAGTTAAAGAAAGAGATTCCTAAGACAATTTTAAAAACCAACTATGGTCATTATGAGTTTTTGGTCATGTCATTTGGACTGACGAATATTTCAGCTGCTTTCATGGATCTTATGAACAGGGTGTTGGGAACATACCTAGATATGTTCTTTATTGTGTTCATAGGTGACATCTTCATCTATTCCCATAACAAGGAGGAACATGCTGACTATCTTAGAATCATCCTTCAGGCCCTTAAGGATCAACAGGTCTAAGCAAAATGTTCCAAATTTGAGTTTTGGCTGGCATCTGTGTCATTTCTGGGGCATAATGTGCCTGGTGAGGGTATACAGGTTGATTCCCAAAAGATTGAGGCAGTGAAGAATTGGCCAAGGCCACAACTCCAACAGAGATATGGAGTTTCTTGGGCTTGGCAGGATACTACAAACGGTTTGTAGAGGGATTTTCTTCCATCTCAGCTCCTTTGACTAAACTCACTCAGAAGAAGGCTAAGTTTGAATGGTCAGAAGCTTGTGATAAGAGTTTCTGAAACTTGAAAACCAGGCTAACCACAACCTCAGTCTTATCCCTACCCGAAGGAGTTGATGATTTTGTGGTATATTGTGATGCTTCCAGAGTTGGGTTGGGATGCATATTGATGCAGAGAGGCAAGGAGATAGTATATGCCTCCGGACAACTTAAGACTCAAGAGAAGAACTATCCAACTCATAATCTTGAGATAGTTGTTGTGGTGTTTACTTTAAAGATCTGGAGACATTATCTTTATGGCGGGCACGTGGATGTATTCACAGACCACAAAGTTTGCAGTATGTATTCAGCCAGAAGGGGTTGAATTTGAGGCAAACAAGGTGGTTAGAGCTGCTAAAAAATTATGACATGAGCATCCTCTATCACCCAGGTAAAGATAACGTAGTTGCTGATGCTCTTAGCTAGTCGACTAGGGGAAGCACCGCTCACAAAGAAGATGAAAAGAAAGAATTAGCTAAAGAGGTGCACAAACTAGCCTATTTGGGGGTACAAATTAAAGATTTCGATAAAGGTGGTGTCATTATTAGAAATGGGGCAGAGTTATCCTTAGTGATAGAGGTGAAAGAAAAGCAAGATAGGGATCATATCCTCCTTCAATTGAAAGACGCTGTTCAGAAACAAAAAGAATTAGTGTTTGCAAAAGGGGGAGATAGAGTCTTGAGGTACCAAGGCAGGTTGTTTGTGCCAAGTGTTGACTGCCTTAGAGATAGGATCTTAGTTGAAGCTCATAATTCCAGATACTCTATTCACCCTGGTGCAACAAAGATGTATAGAGATTTGTAAGAAGTCTATTGGTGGGGTGGCATGAAGAGGGACATTGCAGAGTTCGTGTCTAGATGCCTGAATTGCCAGCAAGTTAAGGTAGAGCACCAGAGGCCTTGTGGTGTGACCCAGAACATTGAAATTCTAGAATGGAAGTGGAAGATGATTAACATGGACTTTATAACAAGTTTACCTCGATCCGTAGACAGCATGATTCAATATGGGTTATAGTAGATAGCATGAACAGGTTAACTCACTTTCTACCTGTCAAGACGACTGACACAACTGAGGACTATGCCAGACTTTATCTTAAGGAGATTGTTAGGCTGTACAAGGTCACTATATCCATCATTTTAGACATAGGAGCTCAGTTCACAACACAGTTTTGGAAGTCATTTCAAAAAGAACTTGGTATAAAGGTAAATCTTAGTACAACTTTTCATCCACAAACAGACGGGCAAGCGGAGTGAACCATACAGACCCTTGAAGATATGTCGAGGGCATGCGTGATACACTTCAAAGGTAACTAGGATGACCACTTACCCTTGATTGATTTTTCGTACAATAACGGTTTCCAGGCTAGCATACAGATGGACCCATATAAGGCCCTTTATAGGAGAAGGTGTAGATCACCCATTGGCTGGTTTGAAGTGGGTGAGGCAAGATTAATAGGGCCGGATCTAGTCCATTAGGCTATGGAGAAGGTGAAGGTTATCCAGGAAAGGCTAAAGCTAGCACAGATTCAGCAAAAGTCTTATAGTGATGTTAGGAGGAGAGATTTGGAATTTGAAGTGGGTGATTGGGTGTACCTGAAGGTATCACCGATGAAAGGGTTTATGAGATTCGGGAAAAAGGGGAAGCTCCATCTACGATATATTGGCCCTTACCAGATTTTGAGAAGGGTTGGTAGTGTAGCTTACAAATTGGAGTTACCAGCAGAGATGAGTGCTATGCACCCGGTATTTCATATTTCTATGCTTAAGAAATGCATGGGAGATCCCTCTCTAGTTGTCCTCGTTGAAAGTGTTGGGATTAAAGATAAATTGTCCAATAAAGAAGTCCCGGTGCAAATACTAGACCAAAAATTCGCAAATTGAGGGCCAAGGAAATAGCTTCGATAAAAGTGCTGTGGACAAACCAATTCATGGAAGAAGCCACATGGGAAGCAGAAGAAGATATGAAGGCCAAGTATCCACACTTGTTCGTTGGCCTAAATGAGGACCTTGAAGGTAAACTTACATACTTGATCTTGAAGACTTATGTTTGTTAAGTATAGTAACCTTATTACCTTGAGCTAAAAATTTTCATTCGTTATCATTCAGGACAAATGATCCTAAGGGGGAAATATTGTGACACCCTGTAAAAAGACCAAAATACCCCTCAAAATTACCATGTGAGTAATACGTCTTCCCATGCTCCATTCACAAATTCGAGACTAGATTTGCAACCAGCACAAAAAATTGAGTGAGAAAATGGTCTCGACTCGATTTTAGAGCAACCGAGGCGAATTAAATTTTCGCTAATTAAATTTCGGACAGTGAAGTTTTCGTGCCCAGGGCGCGATGCGCCTTGGACACGGAGCCACACTTAGGAATTTTCTTTAAGTTTTGATGAGAAGTTGTTTTCATGAAAAAGGTGAAAATACACATGTCCGCGCCCCAGGCACGACGCGAACATTTTGTATTAAGCAAAATACACATGTTCGCGCCCCTGGAGTGATGCGGACATGTTGTATTAGACAACAACTTTTTTTGTCATTTAAGGAGGGGTAGTTTTGACCTTTTCCACCATCCTTAAACCATATTAGGTTGGTTTTCACCCGATTAACTCATAAAAACGCCCTTATTTCTTCATTAACGTTAGAAAAGTTCAATAAAACCCAAGCGTAGAATCAAGAACCCAGCTAGGGCTTCAAGAACCTCTTCAATTCTTTCAAGAATTCAAATTCTCAGGTATATAAGGCCCTCAAAAGATCACTTTATTATTATTTTGGTAGTTAAAATCCCCACGTTCTGCCCAAAGTCATGTTTACAATATGAAATCAAAATTTCCTCCGGTATTTGTTAATTTCACCCAAATGTGGGTTCGTACATTCTTCTTGATATAGAATCATGCCTTTTACTAATTTTTAGATTAAAGTTACATTACTGGACAAGATTTATTATTATTGATATATTCTTGAGAATCCTGTATCTATTTCAAGAAAAGAAAAACTAGCATATGCACAGTTTGAGCTAAGTTTACGAAGTACTTTTGAGAATTGCTTATGAACTTTAGCTGAGTAACCCAGTATGTTTTCAAATACTTCTAAAAGATACTAGTTACAATTAAGCTAAAGAGTCTAGATGAGAGAACTAAACAACTAAGTTGGGCTAAGTTCCCGAAAGACCAAAGATATATTGAGAAGTTTTATTTCTTTAAAATATCAGCTATATACAAGTTATTTTGGGAGTAGTATTGAGCATCGATTTGAGTGAGAATAGAATTAATAACTTGAACTCATAAACTACATAGCCAGCATAGGACAGAATTGTACCAAGGTAAAACTCCTCACTTGCCACTGAGATGGCCCAGTTGTGGGATGGATCCACTCCCCTAGTCTTTCGTCCCCTACCCTGGCTAAGTACAGGACAGCTCTGCCAGCGCGGGCAAAACGTTGTATCACCACGAAGCTCATAGTGGTGGTTGTATGTTAGAGAAACTTCCCAAGTTAAAGTAAGATATGTTTTGCTTACAAGTTTTTAGCATGTTATTTACAACATAAAGAGTACTTATTATTATGATACTTCATTCTGAGATAGGTTATATGTATTTGAGAAACATTGCATTATCCTGAGTTTTATTTTGGCCATTTTACATACTATACATTCCACGTAGTGACATCCTTAGGACCTGCATCATTTTATGATGAAGATATAGCTGACAAAGTCCCCTAACAGCCGCTTCATTGGGGACCAGACATCTTCCAGTTATTGGTGAGGCCTCTTCTCAGTCAGAGGCTTGGAGTTATTTATGTTTTCCCTTTTTAGCATTATATTTAGTTTAGGCTACTTTGGGGCCTATCCCGGTAGTCATTCAAACTATTCTAGTAGAGATTCCACAGACTATGTGACAAGTATTTTAGATTTTCCCTGTTTCTGTTATTGTTGAGATACATCTCGTTTCATTTTATTTATACAGTTTAGAAATCTTGGTTTGTTATTTAAAGTCCTTCCACTATGATTTAAGTATTCCACTGAGTAAGTAGCCAGGCCAAGTGGTTCGCTTGGGACTAGTAATGGTTCTGAGTGCCAGTTACATCTAGGTGTAGGCTCAGGGCGTAACAAAAATCCTTAGATCCGGAATGAGATTTGGCACTTGAATTTTGAGTGAAATATTTATCTATGCGTTTGAGAGAGTATTAGGGAATGTCTTATATGATATGGTATTGAAATATGGCTAAGTATAGCTATTTTACACATAGGAAGGCTTAGGGCCAAGACCCCGAAGCATTGGACCGAGATTAGAAAAACTGGTAACAAAATACACTGCTCCAGGACATGTCTGCGTCACGGAGTAGTCGCAGACTACTACTGGAATTGCAAAATTGGTTAAATTCATTTTTCGTTACGGGTCCTCTAAAATTCAGGTTATACCCATTCCCCACTCAATTTTGCCCCCCGAACAAGAATATGAAGTTGGATTTTCGATGTCATGCACAAATTTTGAGATATATGGAAATTACGATTATGGATACTTTCGAGGCACATTTTCGAGTACTTTTTGGGTTGTTTCAATATCTCCCCCTTGGGAACATTCGTCCCTGAATGTCAAAGAAATGTATATAAGAGAAGTAAGCAAGATAATCTCAGCCTAACAAGAATGCAGCTATGCACTTAAACTCATTTTCAAAAATCTCAACATAAGGGTCAAAATCACCACGAACTTGTCAACATAAACATGAATGCATGCAAATGACATAGGGGTTGAAACATAAGACTTGGAATCACATAGGGGACTTAGAATTAGTACCTTAGGCTTGAGTGGAATGGAAAAGATAGGGATACCGCTTTTGCATGTCCATTTTATGTAGCATTTTTGACTTGTTGATTCCTCCAAAGGATCTTAACGGAAACCACATCCTTGTTCCTCAACCTCTTCACTTGTCTAGCCAAGATCTCTATTGGAACCTCTTCATAAGTTTGTCTTCAACAACACCCACAACATCAAGAGGCACAATAGCACTAGGATCACCCACACACTTCCTCAACATAGACATATGGAAGGCCGGATGAACCAAGTCCATTTTTCTAGGCAACTCCAATTCGTAGGCCACCTTACCAATCCTCCTCAACACTCTATAAGGACCAACAAATCTTGGACTTAATTTACCCTTCTTACCAAAATGAACCACACCCTTCATGGGTGAGACCTTCAAATAGACCCAATCACCAATTTTAAATTCAAGCTCCCTTCTCCTCACATCGGCATAGGATTTTTGATGGCTTTGGGCTGTCTTCAGCCTTTCCCTAATCAACTTTACCTTCTCCATAGCCTCCATAAATAGATCCAGACCCAACAAAGCCATTTCCCCTACCTCAAACCATCCAACCGAGGACCTGCAATGTCTACCATAGAGAGCCTCAAAAGGAGCCATACCAATGCTAGAATGATAGCTATTGTTGTAAGCAAACTCAATCAATAGAAGATCATTATCCCAACTACCCTTAAACTCCAATACACAAGCTCTAAGCATATCCTCAAGAGTTTGATAGTTCTTTCGGCTTGGCCATCCGTTTGAGGGTGAAAGGCCGTACTAAGCTTTACCTTGGTACCAAGACCTCTTTGGAAGGACCTTCAAAAGTGTGAAGTGAATTAAGCACCATGATATCATATGATAGACAAAGGCACCCCATGTAATCTAACCAACTCATGAATGTACAACTTAGTATAATCTTTGGCACCATAAGTAGTCTTAACCAGTAGGAAATGAGCCGACTTTGTCATTCTATCAACCAAAACCCGAATAGAATCAAAAACCTTTCTAGTATTAGGCAACCCAACCAAAAAATCCATGTTAATTTCCTCCCACTTCCAAGTAGGAATCTCTATATCTTGGGTTAGGCCACCCGGCCTTTGGTGCTCGACTTTGACTTGTTAGCAACTATGACAACCGGATACAAATTCGGCAATGTCTTTCTTCATACCTCCCCACAAGAACACATCCCTCAAATCTCTATATATCTTGGTATAACCAAGGTTAATAGAATAGGAAGAATTATGAGCCTCATCTAGAATCTTCTCTCTCAATCCATCAACACTAGGCACACACAACCTACCTTGGTACCTAAGGGTACCATATTCTCCTTGGGAGAAAACCTCCACCTTGCCATCCCTCATCAAGGCCTTCAATTCAAACAAGGAGGGGTCAAGATCTTGCTTTGTTTTAACCTCATCAACCAAGGAAGATTTTGAACCATCAATAACCACAATACCACCATTATCAATCTCTTCCAACCTAACCCCCAGTCTAGCCAACCAATGAACCTCCCTAGCTACCTCTTTGCCCCCATCAGCAACATGAGCTAGGCTACCCACAGACATCCTACTCAGAGCATCAGCCACAACATTAGCCTTACCGGGGTGATAATGTATACTCATATCATAGTCCTTAAGAAGCTGTAACCACCTTCCTTGCCTCAGGTTGAGATCTTTTTTGAGTGAACACATATTGGAGACTCTTATAATCGATAAACACATCAACATGCACCCTATACAAATAATGACGACAAATTTTCAAGGCAAATACCACGACGGCCAATTCAAGATCATGAGTACGATAATTCTTTTCATGTACCTTGAGTTGTCTAGAAGCATAGGGTATCACCTTACTATTTTGCATCAAAACAGAACCCAAACCAATCCAGCAGGCATCACAATACACAACAAACCTTTCCAACCTTTTCGATAAAGACAAGATAGGAGCGGAGACAAGCTTATCTTTTAAGGTTTGGAAACTCTTTTCACACTCATTGATCCACACAAATTTAGCCTTCTTTTAGGTCAACTTAGTCATAGGAGAAGCAATAGAAGAGAACCCATTCACAAACCTTCGGTAATAACCTGTTAAGCCTAAGAAGCTTCTAGTATCCGACAGGGTCAAAGGTCTAGGCCAATTTCTAATCACCTCCATTTTATTAGGATCCACTTTAATACCATCCCCTGACACCACATGACCTAGAAAGGAAACCTCTTGCAACCAAAATTCACACTTCTCATACTTCGCATACAACTTCGCTTCCTCAATTTTCATAGCACCACCCTCAAATGAGCCACATGCTCTTCCTCACTATGGAAGTAGATCAAAATACATCAATGAATACCACCACAAACAAATCAAGGTAGGTTTGAAGACCCTATTCATAAGATCCATAAAGATAGTCAGTGCATTGGCCAACCCAAAGAACATAACCACAAATTCATAATGTTCATACCTAGTCCGCAAAGGCCTTCTTGGGAACGTCACACTCCCTCACCTTCACTTGATGATACCTGGACCGAAGATCAATCTTAGAGACTAGCCCCTTGAAGTTGGTCAAATATCATCAATCCTTGGTAGAGGATACTTATTCTTTATAGTGACTCTATTAAGTTGCTGGTAGTCAATGCACATTCTAAGAGAACCATCCTTCTTCATTACAAACAACACCAGTGCACCTCAAGGTGATTGGCTAGGCCTAATAAAACCCTTCTCCAACAAGTCCTTTAATTGCTCTTTCAACTCTCTCAACTCCATTGGGGCCATACGGTAAGGAGGAATAGAAATAGGCTGAGTGTCGGGAAGGAGATCTATGCCAAAATCTATTTCCCTTTCAGGAGGAACACTAGGAAGGTAAGTAGGGAAGATATCTAGGATCTCATTAACCACCGGAGTCAACTCTATGGGAAGGACTTTAGACTCAACATCCCTAACCCTCACAAGATGATAGAGACACCCCTTAGAGATCAACTTTTAGGCTTTAATGCAAGAAATAAAACTATCCTTGACCACCACATCATGACTCTCCCCCTCAAGGACGGGTTCATTTGGAAATTAGAATTTGACCCTATTGGTTTTACAATCAATAGAGGCGTAATATGCATGCAACCAATCCATCCCAAGAATGATATCAAAATCCACCATATCCAACTCAACAAGATCACAAGGCAA
>JAPFFP010043784.1:0-12937 GCA_026153255.1 Solanum medicagineum
GACCTCGGGTCGGCAACCAAGTGTGGAGCATATTTAGAGAGTTGGTTGAACTTGAGGGCATACTCCCTCACACTTATCAATTCTTGCTTCAAATTGATGAATTCCATCATTTGGCCTCCCTTAGCTCAAGAGGGAAGAACTGGTTGAGGAAAGCCACCTTAAACTCCTCCCAAAGGATCACATGGTTGATCCACTTATCCTTCTTCCATTGAGTACACCATATTAGGGCCACCCCCTTGGGTTGGTATGCCACTAACTCTGCTTTCTCTTCTGATCTAACCCTCACAATAGACAACAGTTTGTACACCTCATTAATAAATTCTTGACAGCCCTCATCCACTTTAGACCCATTGAACTCCGGTGGGTTCATCCTCATGAAGTCCCTTACTCTAGATGCCAGAGTAGGAGCATGAGGGGCTTGAGCCCCTTGGTTGATTTGATTGGTCATGGCTTAAGCTAGCATGGCAATAGCATCTCGGAACTCATCATGAGCTAGTTGTTCTTCAGGAGTGCAGGCTCTTCTTCCTCTTGGAATAGGCATGATCTAGCATAGCAAAGAGCATTCATTGGAGGAAAACCTTATCTTAACTTCTATAGCACGACATAGAGTAAGAAGAAGTGCAACATTTCCTAAAACGCCTCATAGCCTCCTGCTCATAGTTGTGGTGCACTTCACAACTATGAACAAGACTCTAATCGACACAGTGTGTTGGATGTCGAGGACCACTAAAAACCTAGTGCTCTGATACCAAGTTTTTCATGACCCAAGCCTACGGCCTAGACATGACACGATGAATGGGGAACCTGAAGGGACCCCAAACAAGCCTCTTAACATATCATTACATATCCTTGGTTGCGGAAGTAATTAAACAACAATAAGAGAATAGAAATAAGGGCAAAGGGACTAAGGGAATCTTTCATAGCATTAAAATGTACAAGAGTCAAGAGAGTCAAAGCTCATAGCATCATTACATAACTTGTCCAACAACACATCTAAACATAGAATTTAGCGGGGGCCAAGACAACTTTTCGGGCTCAGCCTCATAGTCAAAAGCATACAATAAGATAGAGAGAGTCTTTGCATAACATAAGATCAAAAGATATCTTCCTCGGAGTTGAGGACTCAACAAACTTATTTTGAGAAGATAGTGCTAGCCACGTGGAGGGACATGATCAAGTGGAGCTCCGGTTCCTACATGGTAACATCATGTAGGCATAGAGTAAGGATTAGCATGTTTGAATATACTAAGTATGTAGGATGCAATGCAACAAGAGATAGGCAACATAATCAAAATGCATAATTAGGCAATAAATGATCATATGGCAATATGGTATGCCTGAATGATACTTGAAGTAATACATGCTTATATAGAATATATTACATGTGTAGGAAGAGACCATCATCATAGACTTAGCAACTTAGCACTTGATATCCAAGGCATGCCACCCGCTTGGAAGGTGGATGAGGTACATACCCTTCATCTATGGTAGTAGGAGATTGCCACCACCCGACAAGGTGGATGAGGTACATATCTCTCATCTATGGTAGTACGGGATCGCCACCACCCGACAAGGTTGATGTGGTACATACTCCTCATCTATGGTAGTACGGGATCGCTACCACCCGACAAGGTGGATGAGGTACATACCCCTCATCTTTCGTATGGTCACTTGCAACACTATAGATACTTCCCATGATAACAGTTCGTATATACACTCCTTTCATCATCATAAAGTCATTCAAGTCATTCAAGTCATAGGTCATGCAATGGATCATTATTAGCTCAAGAATAAAAAATCGAACATTTTATCAAACACGTGGCGGGTGTGTAATACTAGTGTAAGACTATGCAATTCAAGAGTGAATTCATGCAAGAAAACTTGAAGTTAATCAACCCACCAACACTTTGTAATACCCTCATGCAATATACATTAAAATCCTTCATTAAATCTCAAAATAAATCATAGATTTATAGCTCAAAACATGCTTAGACAGTCACACTTTTATGAAACCCCAACATAGTTCATAGTCAAATTCATAATAAGTAAGACCCATAAGTAAATCAACTTAGAAACATACAATTTATGTAAAAAGAAAGGTTGGGCAACATGGGTGAAAGGACCTAATAGTTGAAACCCACATATCTCAACTTTGGAGAATTCCTTGATGAAGATTTGATTGAGAACTTGAAGCTTGAGTGAATTCCTTAAGATCCAGAATGAGTTTGGGTCCCTTGAATTTAACTGAAATATTTGTCTAAGTTTTTGAGAAGATTTTTGGGGAATGTCTTGTATGATATGAGGTTGAAAAATGGGGAGTCTTGTATGATATGAGGTTGAAAAATGACTAAGTATAAGTGTTTTTACGCATGGGAAGACTTAGGCCCAAGACCCAAAGGCCTTGGATCGAACAACCAAAAACTGGCAAAAATAACACTGATTTGCGCCCTGGTCGCGTCGCGCCAGAGACGCGGATCGTCTCTAGAATTCAAAATTTTGAAAAACTAAAATTTTGATACGGTTTCTCTAACATCGGTTTTGAAAACATTTCTCACTCAATTTTTCCCCTGATAATGAATATAAAGTCAAATTTTCGATATCACGCATGGATCTTGAGATATATGGAAATTACGATTATGGGCACTTCCGAGACACATTTTTGGGCACTTTTCAAGGTCGTTTCACACAATTTGCTCGCTCACTCTTGGCACACTTTCATCACAAGGTCATCGCTAGAGTTACTATTATGGTATTCACATCATATCAATTAATTAAGCACATATACAATTGTGACTTCCAAGGATCAAGCATCTACTTCTAAACTAGGTTCAAATATTTATGCTCAATGCTCATTTGTACAACTACCACACTCTAAATGAAACTCGATTTGACAAATGCCCTTAGGACGGTCGTCATCCATCTATCATAGGGCCCCCATCACTCGACTATGACTACCATTACTATTTGCACATACAAGCAGTTATTACTACGTTAATGCATCTATAGAATATTGACATTCAAGCATCCATGCACAAAAATAGTTGATAGTTACTAATTACAGACCCAAAATAAAAGAAAAGATGTCCAAACATAAACAATAAACATCACAAAGCTAGGAAATAGAAATAGTCTTAATAAATGCCAAGAGTTATGAAATGAAGCACAATCACAAATCAATGCCAAGATAGAGATAGAAGGTTTGATTTTCTTTCACGAACTTCATTTCTTTAGCAGTTGTGAGAAACTAAGGCCCCTAGCGGTCCTACCACCACGCCGTAGAACGGGAGCTCGTGTGGAATTAGAGGAACAACCTCGAGTGAGAGAAAGTGCTACCTCTATCTTGCCCACCCCACACTTAAACTTAGCACTTCCCTCAGTGCTAACCATACAGAACTTGTGGGGAAGGCGTAAAAAGGGAAAAAAAACAGATAGGGGCATTTTAGGGGAGTGGGTTTACGTCAGGTCATGACAGTTTTAACACATATTCATGTTGCTTTCATGTCGCAGAGAGATGTGGATTCACACTTATAAATTCGTGTCACCTGACGTCTGAGACAGCCAGCATCCGCGTCGCGGTGCAGTCGTGAATGCTCGTTATTTTGAGCTTTGTAAAAATAATTTTTTCACTCCAGACCCCGTAAAATCTTTCGAACACCTGAACATGCTTCAAAACATTAAAACAATAGAATTAGGCCAAAAAATACAAAAAATAACCAACTGATTGTCAGGAAATGAGGACAGAAAATTTTGCACAAAAATCCACAAGGTCCGTGACGCGGAGGCTTCGCAGAACTGTACTTGTGCAAATTTTTCCACTTTTCAGTACAAGATCTGATTCTTTTTATTTTGATTTTTTTTTTTTTTTAATAAATATAAAATAAAGAAAAACTCAACTATTGTTACCTCAGTACGAGTTGCCCCCCGGTGCAACGCTTGATTTACTGTCGTGGCACGATGCACGATGACTCATTCATCATTGGCCAATTCAATGGCCTCTTCAACTTGATTTGTGTCCTACCGTAATAACGTTTGAAACATTGATCATTCACCAAAAAATTGTGATTCGTGGTCACATCCTTCAACTCCACCGATCCATAGGGTGTGACCGCTACCACCACATATGGTCCACCCATTTGGATCTCTGCTTTCCTAGGAATAATTTCAGACGAGAGTTAAAGAGCAATACCTATTATCCGGCTCATTGTGTCGCTTGATTATCTGTTGGTCGTGCCATTTCTTGGTTTGCTCTTTGAAGAGCTTGGCATTTTCATAGGCTTGGAGCCAGAGCTCGTCCAACTGCTCCAATTGTCCTAATCTCTTCCTGTCGGGGGAGCTCTGGATCAAGATTTAGCTTCTTTATCGTCCAGTATGCCTGGTCCTCGAGCTCAACAGGCAAGTGAAAAGACTTGCCATACATCAGCTGGTAAGAGAAGGTGCCTGTTGAGGTTCTGTACGCAGTCCAATACGCCCACAAAGCTTCATCTAGCTTAATCGCCCAATCTTTCCGGGTGACGTTCACTGTCTTTTGTAATATCTGATTGACCTCCCGGTTTTACACCTCCACTTGTCCACTCATTTGTGGGTGGTACGTTGTAGCCACTTTAAACCTGATTCCATACTTCGCTAGAAGATTCTTCATGGTTTGGTTGAGCAAGTGGGTACCTCCATCATTGATGATGGCTCTTGGAGTACCAAATCGAGTAAGATGTTCTTCTTGAGGAACTTGCTCACCTTCTTAGCATCATTGGTTGGGAGGGTTGCTGCTTATACCCATTTAGAAACATAGTCAATAGCTACCAGGATATAATGACATTTAAATGACGGCGAAAATGGCCCCATGAAGTCTATGCCCCAAACATCAAAGATCTCCACCTCCAGAATATTGTTCAGGGGTAACTCATGCCTTTGAGATATGGCGCTAGTCTTCTGGCAAGCAGCACAAGCCCTATAGAACCGAATAACATCTTTGAAAAGTGCCGGCCAGAAGAACCCCGATTGTAATACTTTATGTGATGTTCTTTCACCACCATGATGACCCTCGTATGAAGAGGCATGACTTCTCTCTAGAATCTTCATCATCTCCGCCTCTGGAATACATCTCCTCACTATGTAGTTGGCCCCTTGTTCGAAAAGATAAGGCTCATCCCAGATATGCGCCTTCGCATCATGAGCCAACCTCTTTTTCTACTAGTATAGCATAGGGGGGAATACACCATTCACTAAGTATTTTACTATATCAGTATACAATAGTTGTTGTTCGACCTCAATTGCAAGTAGCTGCTCATCAGGGAACTCTTCTTTGATCTACAACTGCTCACCTATGTGAGCATCAGTTTCTAGACAGGACAGGTGATCAACAACCTGATTCTCACTACCCTTATGATCCTTGATCTCAATATTGAACTCTTGAAGCAATAGGATCCATCTGATCAGTCGCGGCTTTGCGTCTTTTTGTTGAATAAGTATTCGGTGACTGCGTGGTCTGTGAACACCATAACTATAGTTCCCACCAGATAAGCTTTGAACTTGTTAAATGCATACACTAGTGTCAGCATCTCTTTCTTAGTAACCCTATAATTGCTATGTGTTGCATCCAAACTCTTGATGGCATAGTATATTGAATGGAACACTCTGTCTCTGTGCTGCCCAAGTACCACACCCATTATTGTATCACTGGCATCACACATTAGTTCAAAGGGGAGCCCCCAGTTAGGTGCTACCAAGATATGTGCCTCCACCAACTTCTTTTTCAATAATTCAAACACCTGCAAACAAGAATCATCAAAGTGAAATGGTACCTCTTTCTCCAATAGGGCACAAAGTAGCTTCACAATCTTCGAGAACTCCTCAATAAATCTACGGTAGAACCCCACATGACCCAGAAAACTCCAAACTCCTTTGACTTAAATCGGTGGTAGCAACTTATCAATCACTTTGATCGTTTCTTTGTTGACCTCTAACCCCCTCTTGGATACTTTGTGGCCTAAGATATCCCCTTCTTAAATAGGAAGTGACATTTCTCCCAGTTAAGAACGAGGTTAGTCTCTTCTCACCTTACTTGTACACTGTCCAGATTCTATAGGCAGCTCTCAAAAGATTCATCGAAGACAGAGAAGTCATCCATGAACACCTTCACGAAATCCTCCACTATGTCATGTAAAATAGCCATCATGCACCTTTGGAAAGTGGCTGGTGCATTGCACAAACCAAAGGGCATGCGTTTGAATGGATACGTCCCATATGGACATGTGAAGGTTGTCTTCTCCTGGTCCTCGAGTGCAATGGTTATCTGTTTGTACCCCGAGTACCCATCCAGGAAGCAATAATATCCTACTCAGCGAGTCTATCAAGAATCTGATCAATGAAAGGCATGGGGTAATGGTCTTTTTTAGTGGCATCGTTCAATCTTCTGTAATCCATGCAGGTACGCCACCATGTCGCTGTTCTAGTTGGGATCAGCTCATTCTTCTCGTTGGTGACAACCGTCATCCCACCTTTCTTGGGGATACATTGTACAGGGCTTACCATTTGCTGTCTGAGATGGGGAAGATGATCCCTGCATTCAACCACTTGATAATTTCCTTCTTTCCTACTTCCTTCATGATTGGATTCAGCCTTCTCTACGGTTGGGCCACTGGCTTGTGACCCTCCTTCATAAATATTTCATGCATGCATAGGGCTAGGCTGACGCCATGGATATCCGGCGTCTACCAACCCACTGCTCTTTTTCTTTTCTTCAGGACTGCTACAACAGCATTTACCTGGGCTGCAGTCAATGAAGCAGACAAGATTACAGGTAATGTATTATTTTCACCAAGGAATTCATACCTGAGATTTGATGGTAACTGCTTCAATTCAAACTGAGGAGCCTCATCGACTGAGGGTTTGGGTGGTGGTTCCAACACCCTGTTTAATAGCTCCACCATTTCTTCAGCATACTCACATTGTGAGTATTCAACACACTCTCAATTTCTCGGACCTCAGCATTATCCACTAGCCCTTGATTCACCAATACTCTGGCTAGTGGATCTGCAATCTCAACTTCGCTCACAACAATTTCAGTGTCTATCACTGTGATGGCTGCCAGATCTTCATACGCAATCGGTAGCTTCATAGCTTTGTAAACTTCGAATACCTCCACCTTGTCATGGGCTCTCATGGTGAGCCTCCCTATAGCAACATCAATCAACGCCCCTCCTATAGCTAGGAATGGGCGCCCAAGTATAAATGGGACCTCAGGGTCTGGTTCAAAATCCAGGATGATAAAGTCCATAGGGAAGATGAGAGATCCCACTTAGATTATGACATCATCAATAATACCATCTAGTCTAGCCACGAACTGATCTGCTAGTTGTAACACCAATAGTGGTGGCTTCGACCTTCCAAGCCCAACTTTAGGAATAAAAAGTTGGGCATGAAGTTGATGCTTGCTCCCAGATCACACAAGCCCCTCACATTTAGACAACTCCCGATGGTTACTTGCACAGTAAAGCTCCTTGGATCCTTTAACTTAATTGGCAAGTGTGACCTATTGAGAGTTCTGGAGCTATAAGCCTTTGTAAGTGCCACAGTCTCGTTTTCAGCCCACATAGTTTTGTTTGCAACAATGTCCTTGATGTACTTGACATACTTTGGGATCCCCCACAAAATATTAATCAATGGTAAGTTAATTTGTACTTGTTTTAGCAGCTCGATAAACTTCTGGAAGCAGTCATCCTCCTTCTTTTTCAACTTTTGTGGGAATGGAGGAGGAGGTTTTAGAAATGAGTTGCCTCATGAGTGCTTGGGCTTTTCCAGCCTCATTGCTCTGCGTAGCGTTGTGGTCATCCCCATTCTTTTTCTTAGGGACCAACTCAGTCAAGGGCCTTCCACTCCTGGTGCTGACTAGATTTACTTACTTCAGGTTGGGATCAGTGTTACCTGGTAGGCCCCCTTGAAGCCTAGAGTTTATTGAGCTGGCCAACTATCCCAACTGCTTCTCCAAATTCTAGGATCTTGCTTATGCCTTCGTATCTCCTCTTCCTATCTATTCTGATTTGCCAGAATTTGCCTCAACACCTCATTATCAGTCATAATGTTTGGATTTGCCTGTCTTGCAGATTGCTGTACTGGCTGATTCTGATAAGCATTACCACCCTGTGGTCTTTGCTGAGGTAGTCTATGATTCTGTTGGTTCCCCCCTCTCCCCATGTGAATAATTTGGGTGGTTCCTCCAATTCAGGTTATATGTGTTCACGAATCCTTGATAGCCCCCTCAGTTAGCATTGCCCACAAAGTATACTTCTTCTGGATTAGCTCCTCAGGATTCAGCAGTGTGGTCACCTCCCCCACAAATATCACAACAACTATTTTGTTGCTGTTGTACCATATTGACTAGGGCTTGTTGCTAAACTACTGCTACCGGTGCTTGTTGTTGTAGACCCAAAGCCAAGTTGTTAAAGTCTATGGTCATCATGTTTTGCATAGATGCTATCTGAGCCTGTAGGCTTGTTATTGCATCAATTTCTACCACACTGGCCTACTTTAGATTACCGGTCAGCTGGATCCTCCATTCCATTCTGGGTTTCCTTGAGCAATTCTGTTGAGAAGAGCATACAATTTATCGTATGTCTTCTCCAATGCTTGTCCGCCTGCAGCTGAATCAAGGAGAATCTTGGTATTGTGTTCCAATCCTTCAATAGAAGTATGGACCAGTACTGCATTAACTTGATAGGGGTGTGGACAATTGATCAAAAGAGTTTTAAACCTATCCACGCTTGATACAGATTTTCCCCAGACCTCTGCTTGAAGCTCAGGATCTCACTTTTGAGTTTGGTTGTCTTGCCAGATGAGAAGAATTGAGTGAGAAACTTACGGGCCAAATCATCCCAGGATACTATGGAGTATGGTGGATCAATTTTCAACCACCTCCGGGCTTCCCCCAACAGTGAGAAGGGGAACAAGGTCATCCATATGTAGTCACGGTTCACTCTCGTAAGATTGAAAGTGTCAGCAATCTCTAGAAAAGTCTGAAGGTGGACCTGTTGATCTTCATGTGGAAGCCCGATGAACTGTCCAGTAGAGTGTAATAACTGGACCATGTTCTGCTTCAGCTCCCAACGACCACCAAGCTCAGGTTTGACAAAGCAGCTAGTAACATTGGTAGTCCTCGAGATTGCCACATCCCTCACTAGCCTCGATGTCGGTGGTGCAGCTGCTGGTGCTGGCGATGCAGGTGAGTTGTTATTCGCCATGTTCTCGCCAACAGGTTTAACTTCTTCCTTGTTATCCTCTTGATCCTCCTATTTAATGAGTTCAATCGGTGTTGTTTTGAACAAAACCCCAGTTCTCCTCTTTGATTGACGAAAACAAAAGTCCCGATCTTCCAGCTTATTGATAATTACTTGCACAACAACACCGCTAAGATCAAATGTAGAGAACACCAAAAACTAGACAACTTAGATAATCAACCAACTCGTTTCAAATCCCCGACAATAGCGCCAAAAACTTGT
This sequence comes from Solanum medicagineum, assembly GCA_026153255.1. Lineage (NCBI taxonomy): Eukaryota > Viridiplantae > Streptophyta > Magnoliopsida > Solanales > Solanaceae > Solanum > Solanum medicagineum. The sequence continues at coordinate 9,492 of JAPFFP010043784.1, forward strand.
TGCTTCCCTAGCACACAGAAGTGTATGTGGTCTTACAAGTAATGTAGTGGCCCTAATTAAAGAGTCTGGTTGTTATACCCAAGGGATTTGAATGAAATCAGCAACGAATCCCAGTTATTACGTTTATGATGCTTGTGGTAAAAAGATTTGTGGATATAAGTGAAATAATTGTAAAGAACGAATTTCTTCTAAACTAATCTAAAATTTTACTGACAAGATATTAATTAACGAGCAATTCCAAGATTTTAGCCTTTACGACTCTGTTTAGTCTATCTATGTCTAGGTTCCTGATTACTGATTCACGGGGTCTAAATTATCTTAACAGGGTTGCACGCCTCTGTCGGCCTACCGTTATTGACTACCTAACTACATCGTTGAGCGGGGATAGACAGACCAATAAAAATGTATTAAAATTATCTTCCCGTAATATGAACCGAGCGAGGTATAAGGGTAATTGTCACAGGTCTCCCTTACACGAATCACTCTAGTTGCCTAGCCGAACAAGCTCCCTATACTACTACGTTCTATCCACTCTAACATCTCTCGAATCCAGAGTGAACAGCTGATGTACTCCCTAGTTGGTAACACTCGGAAGTATAGATAAAAATAGCATAGGAATAATCAAAAGAACACATTGATAGATGTTTAAAGTTAAGAACTACACATTATCTGTGGCTACAACCCCAGAATATGGGGACTTAGCCACTCATAGTCATGAAATACACGATGAATGATATGGAAAACATTAAAACCCAAAGAATAAAGATTAAACTAATCAAAATACTCTGAGAAAAAGGTTCTCCGTCGTCTCTACTCAGTTTCTTGCGTAAAAACCAAATATAAACCTAAAGGTTGTGATAGAATAATATTAAAAATCCCGTAACTCGACTTTTCCGCATCTTGTCCTCGCGGACCCCTTGTTTGTACTAGGTTCTCACTTATTTTGTTGACTTGACACTTTTACACATTTTTTGCACAGGTCTGCGATGCGGACATTACATTTTTCAGCTTCACGCCTTTTTCTGCATTTTTTAGCTTCCACAACTTTGTCCCAAGTCTGCTACATGGACTTTGGTCTTCTTGCTGCTTCTACTGACTTTCATCTTCTGTATCCTGGTTATGTTCTTCCTTTAAATTCGGGTTTAACTTCGGACTTTTCCAATTAAAGCAAAATCTTGCAAAAACACAACCAACTGGTGCACTTGGCCCTGTGTTAGCAAAATAAGAGGAAAAAGAACTAAAACACCTAGACTCTATGAATTTACCCTCTAGCTTGTCTCTACTTATGGGCATTTTTGGCTAATTGAGCGTATAAATACGCCTAAGATCAGTTCTTCACTGATTTCCTGGGGTACCAAGAAACAAAACTCAACTGCTTTGTATATGGCTGAGGATGAATACGTAGCTCTTGCAGCTTGTCGCTCACAATTATTATGGATCAAATAACAATTTGAAGATTTTGGAGTATTGACTGACACAATTCCCTTCATGTGTGATAATACAAGTGCCTTGAACATGGCCAAAAATCTTGTCCATCACAAAAGAAAAAAGCACATTGATGTGTGACATCGCTTTCTCAGGGACCAGGTTGAGAAGGGAAAGATATGCATGAAGTTTTGCAGTATTGAAGATCAGATAGCAGATATTTTTACTAAACCTCTTTACAAGGACCAGTTTGAACGCAACAGGCTAAGATTAGGGCTGATCAAGCAGAAGCACTCAGTGTCTCCATGACAGTGTTTTTCCCTAAAATTTTTGGCTAGAACTCTTAGGTGGATATTTGAGTTAATTATTCAGAATAAGTTAAATTCTAACATGTATATTGCAGGTTTGCAAAAATTGGCATTTTCATAGGAATTGAAGATCTGAACTTGAAGAGTTTCACTCAAGTGTCTTCTCATGAGAGACCTGGTTCCCTATCAGGTTAGTATTCTTCTCATAACTTTATAACATTAATGTGACAGCTCAGGACCTGTCATGTCGATTCAGCTTTTCTAAACCGACGTTATTCCATCTTATTATTCGAAGCATCGCCGACCAATCAGAGACCGAACGCCTTTTTTCCATTATTATTAAATGGCCTTTTATCCGCCATTTTGATTTTATCTTTTCCCAAAAATCATATAGAGTCTTCTTCTCTTTCGTCCATTTCTTCTTGTTTTCCTATCACAGTGTTCAGTTCATCATTTCTGGAAGTCCGCTACTCTCTGGTTCACAAATTCCAATAGGAAATGAGGCACCTCCTTCCCCTAATATCAGTACTCCTCCATCCACTCGGATTCATACCCCAAGTAAGCCTGAGGAGTTGCAAGAACATTTCACCCTCGTCACCCTCACGCTCTCTCCTTCAGAGCCTGCACCCTTGGATTTAGAATCACCCAGTATAGCACTTGATTTCTCCTTTGAGGGACCACCACAGAGTGCTGAGGCTACAAACTCTGGTGAGATACAAGTGGAGGAGCTAACAGCTGCCTTAGCAAGCAAGGATGTTGAGGTAATTTTGTTGAAGGCTAAGCTGGCACAAAGCACTGGTGAGGGACCAGGTTTTGCAAAACTAAAGTTAAAAGAAGAGAATGCCAAGCAGGTCCTGGAGATCAAATCTCTCACTCGGCAGCTTCTTCAGGCACACTAAGACTCCAATGCACACATGACCTTGCTTATACAGTCCTTTGCCCCTAAGCCCTATGGTTCCTAGGATGTCTAGTCCAACTGTGTCATTCCCCTGTTCTTCTAATCTTGTTCTAAGTTTGTTTCTGTTGCATCCGGATCCTGTGTCTGTGATGTTGTGTTTTCGCTATGTTAAAAATGTTGATTTGAAATGAAATGACTACTTCTATTGACTCTCTTATCTGTTTCCTATTCTTTAATTGCTATGATTTTGCTTAACCTACGCTATCTCATGTACCTAGTATTTTCTTATTGTGATTGTTCTCTCAATTTACTGATTAGTTTTTAGTGATGCCAAAAGGGGGAATATTACATTTGGGGGGAACATAGTTGGGAAGGGATGAAGCATATAGTCAGGGGGAATAAGTTAAGGGATTCATTTTCAGGGGGAACTGGATCACAACTCGTGGTAGTTGTGGGATGATTACATTCAGGGAGAACACTGTTGGGAAGAGATGAAGCATACAGTCAGAGGAAATAGGTTTAGGGATTCATACTTTCAGGGGGAACTGGATCACAGTTTGTCATCATCAAAAAAGGGAAAAATGTTAACTGCATGTCTTTGATCTTTTGATGATTAACAAATTGACTCGAAGACCAGGTAGATTATCATATCGCTGTGTTGTGGTGAATATGGGATACAACTGTTTTAAAGTTGTTGTGGTTGGTGAGATACAACTATTTAAAGTTGTTGTGGTTGGTGAGATGCCAACCTCATTTGTACTGAAGGATCAGCGGTCTATGCGTTGCATCCGTTGCAGTATAAAAGGAGCTTGTCC
>JAPFFP010043785.1:0-12933 GCA_026153255.1 Solanum medicagineum
TATCTCAAAATAAAGGTCTTTCTGGCTAAAATATACTGAATAATATAGTTATCACCGTAGATCTCACAATAAGAAACAATCAAATAATGCCCTCAAATCTTCAACCCAAAGGCTACCAGTGCCAACTCTAAGTGTGGGGTAGTATTTCTTGTGTACCTTTAGATACATAGAAGCATACATAATAATTCTACCCTATTGTACCAAGACACAATGCAATCCAACATTAGAAGTATCATAATAAACTATAAACCCTTCTCAATAAGAAGAATAAGAGTTGAAGCTGATGTCAACATAGCCCTGATCTTTAGAAAGCTCTACTTATAATGGGCAAGCCACTGGAAAGTGACATTCTTCTGAGTCAATCTTGTTAACGGCACTGAAATAGTAAAAAAAACCCTCCACAAACCATTTCTAGCACCCTTCTAACATTCAAAAATTTGAATCTCAGTAAGGGAATTGGAGTTAGCCCAATCATGTATTGCTACCACCTTCACTAGATCAACCATAATCCTATCATTAGGTGGTATGTGCTCCATGAGTGTTGCAGAATCAAGCCAATATTCAAAGTTAGTGATTTTTTCATACAACTGCTGATATCACAAAGTCTGAATATAATCCTCAAGTGCTACTCATGATGTATCCTACTCTTAAATTAAATAAGGATATCATCGATGAACACTATAACAAATGAATCCAAATAGGGTTTGAACACATAGTTTAACAAATCTCTAAATATTGCAGAGGCGTTACTTAGCCTAAATGATATGACTAGGAACTCATAATAATCGTATTGAGTCTTGAAGGTAGTCTTAGGATTATGCCGGCCTGATGCTCAACTAGTCATAACTAGATCTCAAATCTAATTTAGAGAATATTGTTTCACCTTGGAGCTAATGAAATATGCCACAAATACACTGGATACCTATTCTTGATAGTCACCTAGATTAGCTGACGATAAACAATATACATACGCAAGGTACCCTCCTTATTTATAAATAGAACAGGAACACCCTACGGAGAATTAGTAGACCTAATGAACCTCTTACTCAAGAGCACCTGCAGTTGAATATTAAGCTCCTTTAACTAATCAAAAGCTATTTGATATGGTGGAATAGATACATGTTGGGTACCCAACTCAACAAATTGCCAAAATAATTATCATGCTAAGGAGAAATCTAGGCAGATCAGTAGAAAATACATAATCTAAAACCACTAGAATAAAAGTAATTGAAGGTTTGTTGGAACTATTATCATGAACTTAAGAATTATAGGATAGGTACTCCTTATCTACTAAATGCTTAGACCTTAGAAAAGTGATCAAACCTCTTGACATATGGTTATGTACCTATCCATGGACCAAGGTGACACCTAGCATATGCGTGGCAATGGTCTTGCAATGACAACAAAAAATTGCATGATAAAGGGACGACCAATCTATGCCCAATATCAAGTCAAATGTATTGATGAAACGACCTCGAAAAGTAACCAAAAACGTACCTCAAAATACCTGAAATTTTAAATTTCATATATCTTAAAATCCGTTGAAATTTCAAAAATCTAACTCCATATTCTTGTTCAGGGGGTCCAAATTAGGTGAAAAATGGTCTAACCCTGATTTAAGAGTGAAAGATTAGCAATTATAAAATTTCAAGAACAAAAATTCCAGTGGGGTTTCCGCATTGCCCTCACAATGCACCCCAGTACATTTTGGGGACTGTTTTTTAAGCCCGGTCTAATACTTCTAAGTCTTAGGCCTAAGTGTTCCCATACGCGTCTTTACCTATACTTAGCAAAATTTCACCCTCACATCATCCTAAACATTTCCCAATACTCACTCAAACACTTAGTTATATTTTCAATTACCAAACTCAAGTCCCAAGCCCTTATCCTAAGCTAAGGTTCTCCTTCAATGTTCTTCTTCAAGCTTCAAGTCTCCATCTCCGATCTTCACTAGGTTCATCGCTAAGCTAAGGTATGTGGGTTTCTTTTATGGGTTCCTTTCACCCATGATACCTAAACCTCCTTTTACTCAAATTGCATGATTTAAAGTTGATTTACAAATGGGTCTTGCTTATTATAAAATTCACTGCATACTATGTTAAAGCTATGTGAAGTTGTGACTGTTTTGCCATGTTTTGAGCTATAAATCTTTGATCTATTGTAAGATTTGCAGAGGGGTTTTGATGTGTTTTTCTTGAGGGTGCTGCAAGGTGTTGATTGATGGATTTACAATGGATTTTCTTGCATGATTTCATCTCTATATTGCATGGTTTTATACTAGTATTTACACACCCTCTAAGTGTTTGACAAAATGTCCGGATGTGGTTCCTTGAGGAGTCGAAGGTACAAAGCATGAGATATGATCTAATTGACTATATGATGATGAAATGATCTTATCTATATGATATATACTATATAAAGTATTGCATTAGACCATGCTCGATCCGGGTCACCTAGTTGAGGGGTCAACATCTCAACCACTAGGGTGATAGGTGCTATCATCACTAACCTTTATGAGGGGTTTGTACCTCACACACTAGGGTGATGGGTGTTGTTATCTAACCTTGATGAGGGGTTTGTACCTCACACATAGGGTGATGGGTGCTATCATCACTAACCTTGATGAGGGGTTTGTACCTCACACACTAGGGTGATGGGTGCTATCATCACTAACCTACCAAGGGGTTTGTACTTTAGAAATCTAGCTTGGTCTCTTCTACACATATGATATTCTATATGAGCATGAATTACTTAAGCATGTTTTACTTATGTATTGATCATACATGTCATATTGTTATAAGCAAGCCTATTGCCTATTGTTATGTTTTTGATTATAATGCTCAATTCTTATTTACATTGCATCCTACATACTTAGTACATGTCATATTGTTATAAGCAAGCCTATTGCCTATTGTTATGATTTTGATTATGACGCTCAATTCTTGTTTACATTGCATCCTACATACTTAGTACATGATGTCAGCATGTAGGAACTGGTGCCCAAGTTGATCATCCTCCTCCTCCATGTGGCTAGTTCGGTGCTATTCAAACTAGATGGTGAGTCCTCCACTCCGGACACTTTAGTCTATGATTCTCCTATTATGTATTATGACATTTTTCTTTATTGCCTATTTTGACCATGAGGATAAGCCCGATTACTTTGTCTTTGCCCCTGTTCTTATCTACGTTTAGAGGTGTTTGTTGGACATGTTATCTATTTATGCTAAGAGCCTTGAATCTATTGTTCTTGATGTCTATGATATGAGCTTGTCTCTTGTCTCTTGATTATGATGTTTTGCAAGCTTTCCCCTAGTCTCGTTACCCCTATTCTTATTCTTTTTGTTATATCTATTGCTTCCAGGATTAAGGATATGTAATAATGTTCTAAAAGGCTTGCTTAGGGTCCCTTTGGGTTCCCCTCACGCTGTGTCACGTCTAGGACCTAGGTTTGGGTCGTGACAGCTTGGTATTAGAGCACTAGGTTGATAGATCCTTGGAGTCCAACACACCACATCGATTAAAGTCCTATTCATGATTGTGAAGTGCGCCATGACTATGAATAGGAGGCTATGAGACAATCTAGGAAATGTTTCCCTTCTTCATGTCTAAGTCATGCTATAGATTTGTGGTAACTTTTTCCCCTAACAATTATTCTTTGTTATGCTGGATCATGCCAAACACTCGAGGATGAAGTGCCCAAACTCCCGAGGAAAAACCTAACAATGGTGAGCTCCGGGATGTTATCATTATGCTTGCCCAAGTTATGGCCAACAAAGTCAATCAAGTAGCCCAAGCTCCTCATGCTACTACCCCAGGAGCTAGGGTAAGAGACTTTATAAGGATGAATCCTTCAATTTTCTATGGGTCAAAGGTGGATGAAGACCCACAAGAGTTCATTGATGAGGTCTACAAAATCTTGAATATCATGGGTGTTGGGCCAAATGAAAAGGCAGAGTTGGCAGCGTACTAATTCAAAAGGGTAGCCCAAATATGATATGATCAATGGAAGGTTGAGAAGGGAGTTGGTAATATGGTGCTCTGGGAGGAGTTCAAATTAGCTTTCCTTAATTGATTTTTCCCTCTTGAGTTTAGAGAAGCTAAGTTGGTGGATTTTTATGAACTTGAAACAAGGTACTATGAGTGTGAGGGAGTATGCCTTCAAGTTTAATCAACTTTCAAAGTATGCTCCTCATTTGGTGGATGATCCTAGATCTAGGATGAACAAGTTTGTGATGGGGGTCTCCTACTTGGTAAGTGAAGAATGTAGGTTCGCCATGCTAATTAATGACATGGACTTGTCTCGGTTGATGACCTATGCTGAGAAAATGGAGGAAGAAATATTGAGGAAGAGAAGGGGGCATGAGGCCATGAGAGCCCATTTTGAAGGTGGGTTTCAAAAGGGTGCTAGACATCATCAAGGCTAAGGGCCTTCTCATGCAACTAATAGGAGGTTTGCGAATGACTTCCCTAGGCCTGAATGTATGGGTGGAATGGCTCCTAATAATGTATGTCCTAGATGTGGAAAGGTTCACAAGGGCCCATGTTTGAGTGGTTCCAATGTATGTTTTGAATGTGAGGAGATTGGTCACAAGAGGGTGGATTGTCCAAGAAATCGTGGCAAGGCCCAGGGTGCAAATGCGGTTCCACTGGATAGAGATGGTCCTCAAGGTGGTGCTCCAAGGCACAATTGGTTTTATGCTCTACATGGGAGGCAAGGGGTTGGTGAGGTCCCCGATGTTGTTACCAGTATGGTGAAAATCTTTGATCTTGATGTATATGCTTTGATTGATCAGGGTTCCATCCTTTCCTTTGTTACCCCTTTTATTGCTAAAAAGTCTCATGTAGAATTGGAGTTGTTGCATGAGTCATATGAGGTGTCCACTCCTAAAGGTGCATCTATTGTTGCTAGGAGGGTGTGTAGGAATTGTTTAGTTTGTATCTTGCATAAAATCTTACCTTGTGATCTTGTTGAATTAGAGATGGTTGATTTTGATGTTATTCTTAGGATGGATTGGTTGCATACATATTATGCCTCTATTGATTGTAGAACCCGTAGGGTCAAGTTTCAATTTCCAAATAAACCCGTCCTTGAGTGGGAAAGACATGATGTGGTAGTGAGCGGTAGATTCATCTCATGCGTTAAAGCTTATAGGTTGATTTCCAAGGGGTGTTTGTATCATCTAGTGAGGGTCAAAGATGTGGAGTCCAAAGTCCCTTCCATCGAGTCGGTCCCCATTTTTAACAAGTTCCCAGATATCTTCCCAAATGACCTTCCCATTGTTCCTCTTGAAAGGGAGATAGATTTTGGTAATAGACCTCCTTCCCGACACTCAACCTATCTCCAGTCACCCTTTCCGGATGGCTCAGGTAGAGTTGAAGGAATTAAAGGAACAATTGAAAGATCTGTTAGAGAAGGGATTAATTAGACCTAGCCAGTCACCTTTGAGTGCTCCGGTGTTGTTTGTGAAGAAGAAAGATGGGTCACTTAGAATGTGCGTCGATTACCGTCAACTCAGTAGGGTCATTATAAAGACTAGATAGCCTCTTTCAAGAATTGATGATTTGTTTGACCAATTGCAAGGGGATAGCTTTTTCAAAAACATTGATCTTCGGCCCGATTACCATCAAGTGAGGCTAAGGGAGTGTGATATTCCCAAGACGGTCTTCCGTACTAGATACAGGCATTATGAATTTATAGTGATGTCCTTTGAGTTGATTAATATACTGGCCATCTTTATGGACCTAATGAATAGAGTCTTTAAGCCTTATCTTGATTCCTTTGTTGTGGTCCTCATTTATGATATTTTGATCTATTCACATAGTAGGGAGGAGCATATGGGCCATTTGAGGGTTGTGTTGCAAAGATTGACGGCGGAGAGATTGTATGCTAAATATGACAAGTGTGAGTTTTTGTTGAAGGAGGTTGCATTCTTGGGTCATGTGCTGTCGGGGGATAGTATAAAAGTGGATCCTAAGAAGATCGATGTGATTAGGAATTGGCCCTAGACCATTGACCCCATCGGATATTAGGAGTTTCTTGGGTCTTGCGGGTTACTATAGAAGTTTTGTGGATGGGTAGTCCTCCATTGCTTCCCCTATGACAAAATTGGCTTAAAAGAAGGTAAAGTTTGTCTGGACCGATGAATGTGAGAAGAGCTTCCAAACATTGAAAAATAGACTTGTGTCTGCTCCTATATTGTCACTACTGGATGGCTTGAGGGTTTTGTTGTGTATTGTGAGGCATATAGAGTTGGTTTGGGTTGTGTGCTAATGCTAAATGAAAAGGTCATAGCCTATGCTTCTAGACAACAGAAAGTGCATGAAAAGAACTACCATACCCATGATCTTGATTGGCTGCCGTAGTGTTTGCATTAAAGATTTGCCATCATTATTTGTATGAGGTGCATGTTGATGTCTTCACTGATCATAACAGCCTCCAAATATGTCTTCATACAAAAAGATCTCAACTTGAGACAAAGAAGGTGGCTAGAACTTCTTAAGGACCATGACATGAGTGTGCATTACCATCCGAGTATGGCAAATGTTGTGGCAGATGCTTTGACTCGGGTGTTTATGGGTATCCTAGCTCATGTGGATGGTGGTGATAGGGAGATGGCTAGGGAGGTGCATAAATTGGCTAGAATAGGGGTTAGGTTGGAAGATGTGGGTAATGGTGTGGTTGTTGATGGTTCTAAATCTTCTTTGGTTGATGAGGTGATAGAAAAACAAGATCTAGACTCCTCATTGCTTGAATTGAAGGCCTTGGTGAAAGAGGGCAAAATAGAGGTTTTCTCCCAAGGGGGAGACGGCGCCCTTAGATAACAAGGTAGGTTGTGTGTGCCATGTGTCAATGGATTGTGGGACAGAATTATTGATGAGGCCCATAACGCTTCTTATTCTATCCACCCCGATTCCACCAAAATGTATAGAGACTTGAGGGAGGTGTATTGGTGGGAGGCATAAAGAGGGACATTGCTAAATTGGTTTCTGGGTGCCATAGTTCTCAACAAGTCAAAGCCGAACATCAAAGGCCGGATGGCCTAACCCAAGACATAGAGATTCCTACTTGGAAGTGGGAGGTGATTAATATGGATTTTGTGGTTGGGTTGCCCAAGACTAGAAAAGGTTTTGATTCCATATGGGTGGTAGTTGATATGATGAGGAAATCGGCTCACTTCCTACCGTTTAAGACTACATGGGGGGCTGAAGAGTATGCAAGGTTGTATATCCATAAGTTAGTGAGGTTACGTGGGAGTCCTTTATCCATTATATCGGACTGGGGTGCATAATTTACTTCACAATTTTGGAGGTCTTTTCAAAGGGGTCTTGTTACCAAAGTTCACCTTAGTACAGACTTCCACCCTCAAACGAATGGTCAAGCCAAAAGGATAATTCAAACACTTGAGTGTATATGTAGGGCCTGTGTGTTGGAGCTTAAAGGTAGTTGGGATGACGATCTTCCATTGATAGAGTTTTCCTAGAACAATAGCTATTACTCTAGTATCGGTATGGCTCCTTTTGAGGTTCTTTATGGGAGACGATGTAGATCTTCGATGTGTTGGTTTGAGGTCGGAGAGGTGACTTTGTTGGCACCGGATCTGGTTATGGAGGCTCCTGAGAAGGTGAAGATGATTAGGGAAAGATTGAGAACAGCCCAAAGACATCAAAAATCCTATGCGATGTAAGAAGAAGAGACCTAAAATTCCAAGTGGTGATTGGGTTTATTTGAAGGTTTCTCTAATGAAAGGTGTGGTCTGTTTTGGTAAAAGTGGGAAATTGAGTCCAAGGTGTGCTGACCCTTATGAGGTGATAAAGAGGGTTGGCAAGGTAGCTTATGAGTTGAAGTTGCCTAGTGAAATGAATTTGGCTCATCCGGTGTTTCATGTCTCTATGTTGAGAAAATGTATTGGTGATCCTAATACCATTGTGCCTCTTGATGTTATGGGTGTTGTTGAGGATAACTTTACTTATGATGAGGTTCTGATTCAAATCTTGGATAGGCAAGTAAAGAGATTGAGGAACAAGGAGGTGGCATCCGTTAAGGTCCTTTGGAGAAACCAACAAGTCGAAACTGCTACTTGGGAGGTCGAGGCGGATATGCAAAAGCAGTATCCTTATCTTTTATACTCCACTCAATCCTAAGGTACTAATTATAAGCCCCATATGTGATAACGAGTCTTATATGTCATCCTCTATATCATTCATGTGCATTGATGCTTAAGTTGGCAAATTATGATGATTTTGCACCTATGCTGAGATTTTTCAAGTGACGTTTTAAATTTAATGTTTCATCCATGTTGGGGCTGATTTTTTCATGATTATTTTTGTCTTGTATGTCTCTTCTACATATGGGGACGAATGTTCCCAAGGGGGAGATATTGAAACGACCCCCAAAAAGTGCCTAAAATGTGCCTCGGAGGTGCTCGAAATCTTGTCTTTCATATACTTAAAAAATACATTTTTTATTTCAAAAATCCGACTTCATATTCTTGTTCAAGGGGTCCAAATTAGGGGTACTAGGATCTAACCTCAATTTCAAAAGGAAAGGAATCGATTTATGAAATTTGCACTTGGTGCAATTTCATATTCTGCACTGTTTTTCTTACTTCATCCAGATTTTTCTAAGTGTTGGGCCTAAGTTTTCCCAAACATGTTTTTAACTATACTTAGCCTTATTTCACTTTTATATCACCCTAAACATTTCCCAATACCCACAAGTCACTTAGCCAAATATTTGCTCCTCCATTTAAGTCCCAAACTCAAGACCAATCTTAAGGATTTCATCAAGGATTCACTCAAGCTTCAAGTCTCCATTTTCAATCTTCTTCAAGGGTTCTCCAAAGTCAAGGTATGTGTTATTGAACCATTGGGTCCTTCCACCCTTGGTGCCTAAGCCCTCCTTTTTACTAATATTTCATGATTTAAAGTTGATTTTACATATGGGTCTTGTATATTGAGAAATTTACCGCACAGTAATTTTAATTCATGAAAGTATGGTTGTTTCAGCATGTTTTGAGCTCTAAATCTTGGATCTAATGTTGGATTTGATGAGGGGTTTTGATGTGAATGTCTTGGGGGTGTTGCAATGTGTTGATTGATGGTTTTACTACATATTTTCTTGCATGATGTCATCTCCAAATTGCATAGTCTTTTACCCCCAATACACACCCCCAAGGTGTTTAATAAAATGTCTGATTATGATTTCTTGAGGAATTGAAGGTCCAAAGCATGAGATATGATATGATTGATGTTATGATGATGAAATGATCTTATGTACATGATATATATGTTCTATATAATGTGTTGCATTAGACCATGCCCGATCCGGGGGTTATAGGAGCCCGGATAACCATGTGAGAGGTATGTACCTTGCCACCAGGGTGTCCATGTGTGAATAGCATCAACCATGTGAGGGGTATTGTACCTTGCCACCAGGGTTTCCAGGTATGAATGGCATCAACCACGTGAGGGGTGTTGTACCTTTCCACCAGGGTGTCCAGGTATGAATGGCATCAACCATGTGAGTGGTGTTGTACCTTGCCACCAGGGTGTCTAGGTGTTAATGGCATCTTCCAACCATAGTTGGAATTCTAGCTTGGTCGTTTCTACACATATGATATCTTATATGAGCATGAGTTACTTAAAGCATGTTTTACTTATGCATTCATCATACATGTCATATAGTTATACTATGCCTATTGTCTAACGTATGCATTTTGAGTATGATGTCTATACCCCACATACTTAGTACATTCAAATGCACTAACACTACTCTTGCCTACATGATACTACCATATAGGGATCATTGCTCAAGTTGATCATTCTCCTCCTCCACGTGGCTAGATCGATTCTACTCAAAGCTAGTCGGTGAGTCCTCCACTTCGGGTACCCGAGTCTATGTTTCTATTATATATGTATTGAGAAACTTTCTTATGTTCTATTGACTATGAGGGTGAGCCCGGTAGCTTTGTCTTGGCCCCCGCTCTATTTATGTATTAGAGGTGCTTGTTGGACATGTTATGAATCTATGTATGAGCTTTGACTCTTGTCTCTTGATTATTATGGTCATGCAAGTTTTCGCTTAGCCTATTTCCCCTATTATTATCTATATGTATTTATATGCTTCCGTGACCAAGGATGTGAAATGACAAGTTAAGAGGCTTGTTTGGGGTTTCTTCGAGTTCCACATTCACCGTGTCACATCTAGGCCCAAGGCTTGGGTCGTGACAAGAGAAACATTTGAGGGAGATCTCATAGAGGACAAGGGGACAAAATCTAAATACTGGTTGAGGGACCAGAATAGGTTGCAAGAAATTTGCTAGGTCTAAAAAAGGCAGACCAAGATGCCAGGGATGAATTGGCTTTCCCTGATCTCACCTTAGCACTGGGTACACCTATTTTTTATCAAACACTAGTGAGTGAGATCAGGCCGGTAAATGTAGCTGGTGAAGAAGCAGAGGATACAGATAATGAGGATGACAGTGTACCATTGTCATGGAGAATGAAGAAGCCTGATGTCCCTCCTGCTCTTGTTCCTAAGAAGCAATAGGTCAGGAAGGTAAAAGGTAAGGAGAAGGTGATTGAAGAAACTATTGTAGTTGCTAGAAGGTACACAACCAGGGGCACTGAAAAGAAGCTTATGAGTGATGCAATTGTGGCTAGCAAGAAAAAACATGTACTAAAGAAGAGATGGAGGAACATTATAGTAATGGAGGAAGACATACCTGAGGACCAGGTTGTCAGTGTGGAAAATGAAAAAAAAAGTGAGTTAGACTGAGTCTTAGGAGGACTCGGTTACTCTCATAACACTATCTGAGGTACCCAAGTCATCTTCTCAGGGACCTAAAGCCACTAAGGACCCTAAGACTCTAAAGAAAGTTATCGAGAAAGGAAAGAGGGTGACCCTTCTCCCACTAGGGGAGCAGGTTCATAAGTAGAAAGAAGAAACAATGAGAAAGTTCTAACCATGGACCAAAGGATTATTTTGCTTGAAAAATGGAAAGTTTTACGTGGAAGGCAATTTGAGCCTACGAATAGAGGAAACCCAGGCATGCATGAGTTAGTGGATGTTATGGAATTTCAAGGTTTGGGCCACTTGTTTGAATAACCAGTTCCATTCATTCATGAGTGGGAAGTGAGGGAGTTCTACCTCAATCTTAAAATTCAGCAAGATGTGGAGTTTGTTTCCAATGTTAGGGACATTTGTTTCAGGGTAGATAAGGATAGTTTGAGTGAGATTTTGAAAATGAAGAAGGAGGGGATTAGGACTGTTGTTGATAAATCCCCCACAAAGAATTTCTTGGAGGAGACTGCAAAACTGAAGAACCTGAATCCCTCAGCAGTCTCCAAGAAACTTCTCAAGGGACAATAGCAGCTGTACTTTGAGTTTGTCAATAAAGTCATGCTTCCAAGAATAGAGAAAAGAATCATAGCCACCAATGGCAGACCTATATCTAATGGATAAGTTGAGCACTATGGTGGAAATTAATCTATTAGCACTAATGGTGGATTATATGACTAAAGTGTTTAACATGACTGAAGGCAAACATGGTCTGGCCTATGGATACTTACTCAAATATGTGTTTAAGTACTATGTTATGGAGCTCAGTAGAGGTATCATAGGAACCATTAAGTAGTCTTTATCCCATAATATTCTAATTGAATGTGAGTGTGGGGAAATGAACTCTAGGACCAAGAAGTCCCCTATGTCTGATTTGGTGGATCAGAAGGAGGCCTTGAATGTATGTCACGAAATTGACTGTTGCCTTAGACAAAAAGGATGTTGATCTTATGTTGATGAATGTTAAACTGGCTCAAGGCTCTGGTGAGGGACCTAGTTCTGCTAAGGTGCTCTGGCTAAAAGAGAAGAATGAAAGGTAAGCCAAAGAGATTAAATCTCTTACTCAACAGCTTTTGAAGACACATAGGGAACATAATGCCGACCATCCATGCTGATCTAGTCATTTTCCCCAACGTCCTCTAGTTCCTAGGTTACCCTACTTTGTATATCCCCCTGGTGTCCTTATCTCTAGTCTTTATTATATCAACTTTTGTTCTTGTGGTCTATGGCCCAGTCCTGGGCATTTCATGTTTTTTTGTTGGATGGTTATGATTGGAACGCTAATCTAAATGGAAATGGTTTTTTTTGTGATTTTCTTATCTGTTTCCTGTTCATTTTTTTTATGCTTTTGATCATATTATGTATTTTAAGGTACCTAGTATTTCTTAATTGTGGTTCTTCTCTTAGTTTACTGTTTTGCTTTTAATGATGCCAAAAGGGTAAAGATCATATTTAGGGGGAATAGGTTATGTTCAGGGGGAACATCAGGTATGGGAAGCATACGTTCAAGGGGAACAGGTAGACCAGACATAGTTTGTCATCATCAAAAAGGGGGAATTATTAAGTATATGGCCTTAAAAGTTTTAATAATTAACATACTAAGTCAAGGACCAGGCAAACCATTGGACTAATTTACTGAAGTGGAACAAAGGATACAGCTAGTAAAGCTGTTGTGGTTGGTGAAATGTCTATCTGAAGTGTACTGCAAGACCAATGGTCTATGCATTGTACCAACAGCAGTATAAAAGGAGTTTGTCCAAGGAATAAACTTAAGCTTTCAAGCATAATTTACATTGAATATTCTTGTGCTGAAAAGTTCTCTCTTGGCCCCTTGTGCAAGAAGATACAACTGCTACAGGTGAGGGAACTAATAGAAGGCTTCTATAGTTCTTGAGTTTGTTAGTTGTTGTGTTGTGTTGTAAAGTGTAAGATCATACCTAAACTATAGTGGTATGTGATCAGTGTTGTTTATTATCATTTTTTTATTGTAAACCTTGTTGACAGTGTGTAAGTCACAAGGTATGGATGTGCTGTAGTCTAACTTCATAAGGGGTTGAGAATGTAGACTGAAGTAGGTTTTTGTTGCTCATTGC
>JAPFFP010043786.1:0-12933 GCA_026153255.1 Solanum medicagineum
AAATTCCTTTTAACAGATTTTTAAGGATGCTTAGCATACTTAGATTCAACCCAAACTTGACATTTTAATTTATTGCACTTAAAGTTAGGCAAAACGTCTAAGTTGCTTAGTTTTCACAAGGTTTTGTAATTGACACCAAATGTTCATGTCATAACCAGTTTGACTCAAGCAAGTAAGAACAATATATAACAAAAAGCTGAGTTCGAAAAGATCCTCCATGAGGTAACCTTTTTTCTACAAAAACTTTTCTTCGTACTTATTACAAATTTTATCAAATAAAAACATTGTTTAAAGTCAATACCTTATTGATTTCATACTAGTCATATCAATTATCATATCACATACTAGTAATAGAAAAATGCTATGACCACAACATCACATATATTCTAAAAAGCTTCTGTAAGAATCTAACATCATACAAGAATGAAAATTCATATCTTGTGCTTCCATATTTATATTAGACATTAAGTCTAATCACAAGCAAAGAACCCCCAAATTTTAAGTATGACCTCAACATTATTTTTCAAGTATTTGTCTTCTCATGGTTCAAATGAGTACAATCAAAATACACTTTGGCAACATAAAGTCTCTTTTGAAAATAATACTCTATAAAAGAAGTAGAGCTTCAATTTTCTTTGACACCCTCTGTAAAATGTCAAAATTTCATTCATAGAGATATCTATTGTAGGAACAAGATAATTAATTTTATGTCACTAGTCTTTTTCTCTTTCTGTCACAATAAGACAGATCATTTAGTATTTGAAATACTAAGACGAAAGATTCTATCCTTGTCCCACTTGTTTCCAATTAACAATGAAGTTGTTATACTCTTCAAGTCAGAATATTTATTCAAACAGAAATTTAATAGGTTGGTGAAGTTTTTGTATTCTTCAAACCAAATGCACAGTCTAACTTATCTAGTGAAGTTTTTTTTTATGTTCTTCACAAAAAAGGAGTAGAAAATCAAAAGATCTTAGTCTCCACAAATCAGACACAATCAAGCTTCACATGGAGTAGAAAACTACACAAGTATTAGTCTCCAAAATAGAATTAGAAAATTACAAGGATATGATTTTTTTTCATGTAACTTTTCATCGTTATCAAATTAGTTGGTATCTTCAAAGTTGATTCATTACTCAACTTTTCACAAACATCAGATAAATTTGACTTTTTAGCGAATAATCAATGGGCAATAATATTGTGTCATGACTAAATTAGTTTGCCAGTAAAAAGTTACCTCTCTCATTCAACTATTGATAGATATTCTTCAATCATAATGTATGGTGAAGGAATATGATAGTGTAAGAATAGTCAATCCAAAAGAAGAGATTAGTGAAAGTTATGTCACATTCTAATTAAAGAAAACATATTTGTAGGAACTTCTTGGGTATTCTTGACCAAGTAAATGAAGGACAAAAACATAAAAGATTATGCATTGTTTCACCAAATTAGTGCCTTTTGAATTTCAATTTTTCTCTCTTTATAATACGATAAATTAAATTTTTTTATTGTTTGGCTTCAACAAAGCAAACACATAGTAATAACAA
Source organism: Solanum medicagineum (assembly GCA_026153255.1). NCBI lineage: Eukaryota > Viridiplantae > Streptophyta > Magnoliopsida > Solanales > Solanaceae > Solanum > Solanum medicagineum. Next base: position 1,548 of record JAPFFP010043786.1, read on the forward strand.
AAATAATCCCTACCTGGCATGCCATTTGTTGTATATCTTATATATGTTCAAAGAAAATGGACGAAACATAATTATCAATATATTTTTACCAATCAACACACCTTATCAATTTATTGGAGTTAATATCACAGATGATCGCTCAACTATGAATTACTTTCACAGAAAGTCACTCAATTTTCATTTTTAACTTCAAAGTCATTCAACTATGGATTGTTTTCTTAGAAAGTCACTCAGCCTTGAATTTTAACTCTAAAGTCACTTAACTATCATTGTTTTACATTCAAAGTCACTAAATTTAAATAATTAATTTTTATTTCTAATTAATATTTTCGAAACTAAAAAAATACCCATTTAAACCATTTAATGACCCACTCTACCTTAACTCGACCCGCTAACCCACCCTACCCGTTAAATTGTGAGATGACCCAATTGTTACCCTTTATTAATTATTCCCCTAATCTTTCTCTTCTCCTTCTTCTGCATATTTTCTAATTTCTCTCCATCCCCTGATTTTTAAAGTCTCCTTCTTAGGCTACTGCTGATCTTCTTGCCAAGTCCAAACGATATCTTGAAGACCTGGCCTTCGTTCAATATCTGTTGATATTCCAATGTATCACCAGTTGATTTTTTCACTTCGAACAAATGTAAAGCTTCAACGACCTCAAAGATCTCCACGTCAATGCCCAAAGTTCCCTTTCTTCCTTCTTTTGTTCCTTCAACCTCAATAATCCTGCATCCGTTTTGCACACTTTCAGCTTGAGACATTTAGCAATATTTTCGAGCTTGGATATGATCACTGATGCAGGTTTTTGGTAAGTGAATTTAGTTTCTTTATTTAAACAAGGTGTCATGATCAAAGCCTAGGTCCTAAATGTGACACGGCGAATGGGGAACCCAAAAGAATCCCAAGTAAGCCTCTTAACTTGTCACTACATATCCTTGGTCGCGGAAGCATAGAAAAGACATGTAGGATAAAATGGGCATTGGGGCTAAGGGAAAGCTTTTCAACACGTCAAGATCAAGAGACAAGGAATCATACCTCATATCATAATTACACAACTTGTCCAAAAAACACCTCTATATACATAGATAGAGCAGGGGCCAAGACAAGATAACCAGACTCACCCTCATAATCAAGTAGAACATGGGATAGTGTCTCAATACATAAATAAGTGGAAAAACATAAAACAAAGTCCCCGAAATAGAGGACTCACCAATAAGCTTGGAATAGCATCATCTAGCCACGTGGATGAGGAGGATGATCAACTTGGGCACCGGATCCTACATGGTAATATCATGTAGGCAAGAATATGGGTTAGTACATTTGAATGTACTAAGTATATGGGAAGCAGTGCAACAAGAGATAAGTTTCATAGTCAACATGCATAACAATAGGCAATAGGCATAATATAGTGATATGATATGTATGATCAATGCATAAGTAAAACATGCTTAAGTAATCCATACTCGTATGGAATATAATATGTGTAGAAGAGACCAAGCTAGCTATTCAAGGTATAAGCCCCTTGGTGGTTGTATGGTATAAACCCCTCACATGGTTGATGTTAATCACACCATACCAACACAGTGACGAAGTCTAAACTCATCGCATGGTTGATGAGTATAAACCCCCAACATGGTCACTAGGGTTCTTGTCCCCCCGGATCGGGCATGGTCTAATGCAACACTTTATATAGGATTTATCACAGGCTCTAGTGCAACATTTCATATAGGAATAATCATATACATAAGCTAATTACATCATCATAACATCATTCATATCATATCTCATGCTTTGGACCTTCATTTCCTCATGAAACCATAATCGGACATTTTATCATACACCTTGGGTGTGTGTAATGGGTTAAAAGACCATGCAATTTAGAGATGAAATCATGCAACAAAATACATTGTAAAACCATCAATCAACACCTTGCAACACCCCCAAGACATTTACATCAAAACCCCTCATCAAATCCAACATTAGATCCAAGATTTCGAGCTCAAAACATGCTAAAACAACCATACTTTCATGAAGTAAAATCAATGTGCAGTAAGTTTCTCAATATACAAGACTCACATGTAAAATCAACTTTAAATTATGCAATATTAGTAAAAAGGAGGCTTAGGCACCATGGGTAGAAGGACCCAATGGTTCGACACCATATACCTTAGCTTTGGAGAAGTTCTTAGTGAAGGTTTACAATAGAGACTTGAAGCTTGAAGAGAATCCTTAAATTCGAATGAGGGTTTTGAGTCTTGGAATTTATAGTGAAAATATGGCTAAGTGTTTTGGGGGGTATTGGGAAATGTTTAGGATGATATAAGGGTAAAATTTAACTAAGTATAGATAAAAACACGTTTGGAAAACTTGGGCCCAACACGTAAAATATTTTGGGCCGTACAATAAAAATTGCCAGGAAAAAAACACATCTCCGCATCGTGGAGATGATGTGGAGAGGGATTTTTACTAAAGCGCTCCCAAGTCACGTCGCAGAAGCATCACGAACAGCTCACTTGAAATCGTCCCTTAAAAATTTATAATTGCTATTCTTTCGCTCTTAAATCAAGTTTAGATCCCTTTTCACCTAATTTTGACCCCCTTGATCACAAATATGAAGTCAAATTTTCGAAATAACGAATGGATTTTTAGATATATGAAAATTGAAATTCGGGGCATTTCGAGGCACGTTTTTGGGCACTTTTTGGGATGGTTTCAAGATCTCTCCCTTGGGAACATTCGTCCCCAAATGTAAAAGAGATGTACAAGACAAGAGTAATCATGAACAAATAATCCCCAATGAGAATGAAACATAACCTATAAAACACCATTTTCAAATCCTCAACATAAGTGTAAAATCATCATAAGTTTACCAACTTAAACATGAATGCATATGACTGACATAGGGGCTGAAATGTAGAATTTGAAATTACATATGAGACTTAGGATTAGTACCTAAGGATTGATTGGAGTGGAAAAGATACAGGTACCGCTTTTGCATGTCCGCTTCGACCTCCCAAGTAGCACTTTCGACTTGTTGATTCCTCTAGAGGACCTTAACAGATGTCACTTTTTTGTTCCTCAATCTCTTTACTTACCTATCAAGATCTGAACCGGGAACTCCTTATAAGTTAAGTTATCCTCCACATCACCCATAACATCAAGAGGTACAATGGCATTAGGATCACCAACGCATTTTCTTAACATAGAGACATGGAACACCGGATGGACCGAATTCATTTCACTAGGAAACTTCAACTCATAAGCTACCTTACCAACCCTCTTAATCAACTCATAAGGGCCAATATACTTGGACTCAACTTCCCCCTTTTACCAAAACCGACTATACCTTTCATTGGAGAAACCTTCAAATAAACCCAATAAACCTAATCACCCACTTGGAATTCTAGGTCTCTTCTTTTCATATCAGCATAGGATTTTTGATGACTTTGGGCTGTTCTCAACCTCTCTCTAATCATCTTAACCTTCTCAAGAGCTTCCATAACTAGATCTGGCCCCAAATAAGTGACCTCTCCAACCTAAAAGCAGCCCATCAGTGATCTACAACATTTCCTATAAAGAGCCTCAGATGGAGCCATACCGATGCTAGAGTGATAGCTATTGTTGTAGGCAAACTCAATCAATGGAAGATGGTCATCCCAACTTCCTTTAATCTCCAAGACACAAGCCCTAAGCATATCCTTAAGTATTTAAATCATCCTTTTAGGTTGGCCATCCGTTTGAGGGTGGAAGGCCGTACTAAGGTGAACTTTGGTACCAAGACCCTTTTGAAAAGATATCCAAAAGTGTGAAGTAAATTGTGCACCCCGGTCCAATATGATAGATAAAGGAACACCATGTTACCTCACTAACTCATGGATGTACAACCTTGCATACTTGTCAGTCCCATATGTAGTCTTGATCGGTAGAAAGTGAGCCTATCTTGTCATCCTATAAACCACCACCCATATGAAATCAAAACTTTTTCTAGTCTTGGGCAATCCAACCACAAAATCCATGTTAATCACCTCCCACTTCCAAGTGGGAATATCTATGTCTTGGGTTAGGCCATCCGGCCTTTGATGTTCGGCCTTGACTTGTTGGCAATTATGGCAACCAGAAACAAATTTAGCAATGTCCCTCTTCATGCCTCCCCACCAATACACATCCCTCAAGGCTCTATACATTTTGTTGGTTCCGGGGTGGATAGAATAAGAGGAATTATGGGCTTCATCAATAATTCTCTCCCTCAAACCATCAACACATGACACACACAACCTATCTTGATATCTAAGGGTTCCATCTCCCCCTTAGGAGAAAATCTCTATTTTGCCCTCTTTCACTAATGCCTTCAATTCAAGCAAGGAAAAGTCTAGGTCTTGTTTTGCAATCACCTCATCAATCAAAGAAGATTTGGAGCCATCAACAACAACCACATCATTACCCACATCTTCTAACCTCACCCCCCATCTAGCCAATCTATGCACCTCTCTAGCTATCTCCCTGTCACCAACATCCACTTGAGCTAGGCAACACACAGACACTTGAATCAAACTATCCACCACAACATTTGCCATACTAGGATGGTAATGCACACTTGTATCATAGTCCTTAAAGAGTTCTAGCCACCTCCTTTGTCTTTTTGAGTGAAGACATATTGAAGACTCTTATGATCGGTGAAGACATGCATCAACTTGCACCCCGTACAAACAATGATGTCAAATCTTTAATGCAAACGCCACGGCGACCAATTCAAGATCATAGGTAGGGTAGTTCTTTTCATGCACCTTGAATTGTCTAGAAGCATAGGCTATAACCTTACTATTTTACATTAGCACACAACCAAAACTAAATCTAGATGCATCACAATACTCCACAAAACTCTCAAGCCCATCCGGTAGTGACAATATAGGAGTGGACACAAGTCTATCTTTCAATGTTTGAAAACATTTCTCACATTTATCGGTCCACACAAACCTCACCTTCTTTTGAGTCAATTTTGTCATAGGAGAAGCAATGGAGGAAAACCCATTCACTAACCTTCTATAATAACTCGCAAGGCCCAAGAAACTCCTAATGTCCGACGAGGTCAATGGTCTAGGCCAATTTCTAATCACATCGATTTTCTTAGGACCCACTTTTATACCATCTCCCGACACCATATGACCCAAGCATGCAACCTTCTTCAACCAAAATTCACACTTGTCATATTTAACATACAATCTCTCCTCTCTTAATCTTTGCAACACGACCCTCAAGTGGCCAATATGCTCTTCCCTACTATGGGAATACATCAAAATATCATCAATGAAGACCACGACAAAGGAATCAAGGTAGGGTTTGAAAACCCTATTCATTAGGTCCATGAAGATGGTCGGTGCATTAGTCAATCCAAAGGACATCACCACAAATTCATAATGCCTATATCTAGTCCAAAAGGCCATCTTGGGAATATCACACTCCCTCACCCTCACTTGATGGTACACGAACTGAAGATCAATCTTAGAGAAAAAGCTAGCCTCTTGCAATTGGTCAAACAAGTCATCAATTCTTGGAAGAGGATATCTATTCTTTATAGTGACCCTGAGTTCCCGGTAGTCAATGCACATTCTAAGTGACCCATCTTCTTCTTTACAAATAACACCGGTGCACCCCAAGGTGATTGGCTAAGTCTAATAAATTCCTTTTCCAACAAATCTTTCAATTGCTCCTTTAACTCCTTCAACTCCACCGAGGCCATACGATAAGGGGGAATGGGGATTGGTTAAATGTCGGGAAGGAGATCTATGCCAAAATCTATCTCTCTTTCGGGAGGGACACTGGGAAGGTCATTTGGGAATACATCAAGAAACTCATTTACAACCGAGACTGACTCAATGGAAGGGACTTTGGACTTCGCATCTTTGACCCTCACAAGATGATACAAACACCTCTTGAAAATAATCCTATGGGCTTTAATGCATGAGATGAACGTACCCCTCACTATCACATCAGGACTTTCCTATTCAAGGACGGGTTCACTTGGGAATTGAAACTTGACCCTATGGGTTCTACAATCTATAAAAGCATAGTAGGCATATAACCATTCCATTCCAAGAATAACATCAAAATCAACCATATCTAATTCAACAAGATCACAAGGTAAGATTTTATGCAAAATGCAAATCCGACAATTTCTATACACCCTCCTAGCAACAATAGATGCACCAATAGGAGTAGACACCTCATATGACTCATGCAACAATTCCGACTCAATATGGAACTTTCTAGCAACAAAGGAGGTAATAAAGGAAAGGGTGGCACCTGGATCAATCAAAACATATACATCAAGATCAAGGATTTTCAACATACCGGTAACAACATCCGGGACTTCACCAATCCCTTGCCTCCCATGTAGAGCATAGAATCGATTGTGCCTTGGGGCACCACCTTGAGGACCACCTTTACCCAATGGATCGCATTAGCACCTCGGACCTTGCCACATTTCTTGGACAATCTACTTTCTTGTGACCAAGCACCCTATATTCATAACATGCATTAGAACCCCTCAAACATGGACCTCCATGGTTTCTCCCATATTTAGGGCACATATCGCTAGGAACCATCCCACCAACACCTTGTGGCCTGGGGAGGTCATTGGAAAAATATCCTATTAGTAGCATGAGGAGGCCCTTGGCCTTGACAAAATCTAGTACCCTTGTGGAACTTGTCCTCAAATCGGGCTCTCTTGGCCTCATGTCTCCTCATCTTTCTCAATTTCTCTTCTTCCATTTGCTCAGCATAAGTCATCAACCGAGACAAATCCATATCACTAATAAGCAAGGCGGACCAGCATTCTTCAGTTACCAAGTCGGAAACCCCCATAACAAACTTATTCATCCTTGACCTAGGATCGACCACCAACTGAGGAGCGTACTTTGAAAGTTGATTAAATTTGAGGCATACTCCCTCACATTCATAACACCTTGCTTCAAGTTCATAAACTAAACCAACTTTTCTTCCCTAAGCTCAAGAGGGAAGAATCGATTAAGGAAGACCGATTTGAACTCCTCCTAAAGCACCACATAGCCATTACCCTTCTCATCCTTCTGTTGATCAAACCAAATTTGGGCCATCCCTTTGAGTTGGTATACCACCAACTCCGCCTTCCTATTTGGCCCAACACCCATGGTAGACACGATTTTGTTGACCTCATCAATAAACTCTTGTGGATTTCATCCACCTTTGACCCATGGAAAGCCGAAGGATTCTTCCTCATGAAGTCTCTTACCCTAGCTCCCGTGTTATTAGCATGAGGGGCTTGCGCCCCTTGTTGGACTTATTTGGCCACTACTTGGGAAGCATAGTAAGAGCATCCCGGAGCTCACCATTGGTAGGTTGCTCCTCATGAGTTTGGCCCCATCTTCCTCTAGTATTCGACATGATCTAGTATAAAAATGAACAATCATTAGGGGGCAAAAACTTATCACAACTCTATAGCACGACTTAGGACATGAAGAAGGGAAACATTTCCTTAAACGTCTCATAGCCTCCTATTCATAGTCATGACGCGCTTCACAACCATGAATGTGACTCTAATCGACGTGGTGTGCTGGACTCCGACGATCTATCAACCTTGTGCTCTGATACCAAGTTTGTCACGACCCAAGCCTAGGGCCTAGGTGTGACACGGCAAATGAGGAACCCGAAGGAACCCTAAACAAGTCTCTTAACTTGTCATTAGACATCCTTGGTCGCGGAAGCATATAAAAGACATGTAGAATAAAATAAGGCATTGGTGATAAGGGAAAGCTTTGCAACACATCAAGATCAAGAGACAAGGAATCATAGCTCATATCATAATTACATAACTTGTCCAACAAACACCTCTACGTACATCGATAGAGCGGGGGCTAAACAAGGTAATCGGGCTCACCCTCATAATCAAGTAAAACATGGGATAATGTCTCAATACATAAATAAGAAGAAAAACATAAACCAAAGTCCCTGAAATAGAGGACTCACCAACAAGCTTGGAATAGCACCGTCTAGCCACGTGGATGAGGAGGATGATCAATTTGGGCACCGGTTCCTACATGGTGATATCATGTAGGTAAGAGTATGTGTTAGTACATTTGAATGTACTAAGTATGTGGGATGCAGTGCAACAAGAGATAAGCTTCATAGTCAACATACATAACAATAGGCAATAGGCATAATATAGCAATATGACATGTGTGATCAATGCATAAGTAAAACATGCTTAAGTAATCCATACTCATATAGAATATCATATGTGTAGAAGAGACCAAGCTAGTTATTCAAGGTATAAACCCCTTGGTGGTTATGTTATATAAACCCCTCACATGGTTGATGGTAATCACACCTTACCAACACGGTGGTGAAGTGTAAACCCCTCGCATGGTTGATGAGTATAAACCCCCAACATGGTTACCCGGCTTCTTGTCCCCCCGGATCGGGCATAGTATAATGCAACACTTTATATAGGATTTATCATACGCTCTAGTGCAATGTTTCATATAGGAATAATAATATACGTAAGATCATTACATCATCATAACATCATTCATATCATATCTCATGCTTTGGACCTTCATTTCCTCATAAAACCATAATCGGACATTTTATCAAGCACCTTGAGGGTGTGTAATGGGGGTAAAAGACCATGCAATTTAGAGATAAAATCATGCAAGAACATCCATTGTGAAACCATCAATCAACATCTTGCAACACCCCCAAGACATTCACATAAAAAACCCTCATCAAATCCAATAATAGATCCAAGATTTAGAGCTCAAAACATGCTAAAGCAACCATACTTTCATGAACTAAAATCACTTTGTAGTAAATTTCTCAATATAAAAGACCCACATGTAAAACTAACTTTAAACCATGCAATATTAGTAAAAAGGAGACTTAGGCACCATGGGTGGAAGGACCCAATGGTTCAACACCACATACCTTACCTTTGGAGAAGTTCTTGGTGAAGGTTGACAATGGATACTTGAAGGTTAAAGAGAATCCTTAAATCCATATGAGGGTTTTGAGTCTTGGAATCTGGAGTTAAAATAAAGCTAAGTGTTTTGGGGAGTATGGGGAAATGTTTAGGATGATATAAGGGTAAAATTTCACTAAGTATAGATAAAAACACATTTAGGAAACTTGGGCCCAACACTTAGAATATTTTGGGCTGCAAAAGAAAAATTGCCAGGCGAAAAACACATCTCCGCAACGGGGAGAGGAGATGGAGAGGGATTTTACTAAAGCGCGCCCAAGGCACGTCGCGGAAGCATCGTGAACAGCTCACTGGAAATGGTCCCTTAAAAATTTATAATTGTTATTCCTTTGCTCTTAAATTGAGGTTAGACCCTTTTTCACCTAATTTTGACCCCCTGATCACAAATATGAAGTCGAATTTTCGAAATAACGAACAAAATTTTAGATATATGGAAATTGAAATTTTGGGTATTCCGAGGCACGTTTTTTGCACTTTTTGAGGTCGTTTCACCAGGTTCCTCGAATAATCTGGATAAATCAGACTTAGCATAAAGGGAAATGATATCAAATACATTCAACTTTCGAATCGAAGCCACTTCCTGCTTGTCCTTTGTATTTTGTGAAGCTAACTCCGTGCTTGACAAGCTGAAAATCTCAAAATAATAAGTTTGAAGATCTATGTTCTTAAAGTTGTGTTTTTTTGGCAATAATAACATATCTGTTTACCGTTGCAAATAGCAACCAATATTTATTTTTCGAGTCCAACATTATGTTTTAGCTATTCAGTATCAGAAGACCATTCTTGGCAAACTTGTCATTTCCCAGAAATTAGGGAATGGAGAGAAATTAGAAAAAACCCAGAAGAAGGAGAAGAGAAAGATTAGAGGAATAAATAATAAAAAGTAACAATTGGGTCATCTAACAATTTAACGAGTGGGGTGGGTTAGCGGGTCGGGTTAAGGTGAAGTGGGTCATTAAATGGTTTAAATGGGTATTTTTTTAGTTTTTAAAATATTAATTAAAAATAAAAATTAATTATTTAAGTTTAGTGACTTTGAGTGTAAAACAATGATAGTTAAGTGATTTTAGAGTTAAAATTCAAAGCTGAGTGATTTTCTGAGAAGGGAATCCATAGTTGAGTGAATTTAAAGTTAAAAAATGAATTTTGAGTGACTTTCTGTGAAAGTAGTTCATAGTTGAATGATCATCTGTGATATTAACTCCAATTTATTGGGTTGTGTCTTCTTCTTTTTTTTCCCTATGCCTTAAGACAATTCTCGTGCATACATTTTCTTGGACAAATAATTATAAGAAACTTTTTGTCACTTAGCCCAGTGCAAATGAAAATCTTGAGTAAACGGAAAACAAAAACCATACATGAACATTAAGTTTGTTGGTTTCGTTGTCTTCTCCAACATCGCAGACTAAATAATTTAATAAATAATTTCGTTAAGATTATCGTTCAACATGTATTACTAAAATACTTAGAATAAAAACTTTTGTTGAACAAAAACTTTTGCACTAAACAAAAGTTTTGTAGAAAAAAATATTTTGTAAAACAAAACTTTTGTGTTCAAAACTTTTGTAGAAAAAATATTTTATAAAAAAAAACTTTATGAAACCAATAACCACAAAGATTCTAATCAAGTTTTCACAACCAGAAAATAAAGCTAGTAATGAAAACAAAACCTATAAAGAAAATCAGAAAAATAAAATTGATAAGAAGAAAATCGAGCCCACTGAATTCACAGTGTGTCCTTAAGGAAATTATTCCCCTCAAGTACCCGAGGCTAATGGAATATATCCTCCCAGGATAGAATGATTTTGTTCACAGTGTATTGGTAGCTAAATCCACGATGTCAGCGAACCACTCAATAGCAGCAAAGCACACTAGAATTTATTTGTGAGAAGAAGAAGAAGGCAGAAAAAAAAAACTCATTTTGAAATGATAGGAAAATTCTCTATATATAGAGAACAAAAGGTGTTTGTTATGCCTTATTGGAAAGGTCACAACCACTTGGGAAGGTCACGACATTTTTTTTTTGAAAAGTTATAGCTCTTCATTTGTCATTCACACCTTTTAAACTTAACACTAGATGAATAGACTACCTTCATCAGATATTGGTGATAAAAGTCCTTATGAGTTTTTCTCCAAACAACCTACTTATCTCACCTAAGAATCATAGGTTGTCTTTGTCATGCACGAGTGTTACCAATAGGTGATCAATTTTCAGAAAGAGTTGTTCCTGATGTCTGTTTAGGTTTCTCAAATTTACAAAATGGATACATATTGTTGGATTTCAACTCCAATAAAATCTCTATGAATAGAGATGTAGTTTTTCAAGAGGATGTTTTTCCATTTCTCAAGTAATGTCTCAGCCAAATCCT
>JAPFFP010043787.1:1840-12933 GCA_026153255.1 Solanum medicagineum
CGTGTTGGTCGAGCAGAGGGTCGAACAAGCCTACGTAAGCTTCTTAACACTTTATATATATATATATATATATATATATATATATATCAAGTATTGATTCTAACTCTAAATTATTTTTGAGATATGCAGCAAGACTACGAGCGATACGTTCATGAGTTTAGAGATGATGTCCAACTTACGTCTAAACTGTCCGATCAAATTTAGAATGAGAAAGTAGTTGGTGGGAGCCACAAAAGTCGTATATATAGGATGGACTCTAGGAATGACATACGACGACTCCAATCAGGTTTAGAAGGCATTGGATCTCGAGTCAGGCCAAGGCCCTTGACCAAGTTCAGTTGGCTATCATGTGTCAGAAAATAGAATAATTTTCAAGTACATTCGCAGCTTATGAGGCAAGAAGGATTGAGCAACAAAAAAAAGTTATACAAATCAAAGCACAAGTGCTCAACCTCGCCCGTCGGCCTATACAGCGTTCTTCCACTCCTGAATATGAAGAGAGTGATGATGATGAGTTTATTGAGAAAAATCGTTAGGTTCCTTTTAGTTATATTTTGGACAATTTAGTTATGTTTGGATACTTTAGTTATATTTTGGACACTTTAGACTATTTTGATAAACTTTATGTTGGTTTAAAACATTATAATTGTTGGATGTTATTCGTTTTTAATGTTTAATTTTGGTTGGTGTTATGTATTTTGTATGTTGAACGTGTTGTTGCTGCTATTGGGTAGCTTGTTTGGAGTTTAGTTGAATTGTTTTTTATATATTACAGGTGGGCAGCAGAAACTGCTATCAAAAAAAATGCAGAAAAAGCGACGTACAGGGTCCCTAAGTCCATCGCTTTTCTGCAATTTTTTAAAAAAATTTCCAGAATAGCAAAACGGACAGAGCCCCTACATCTGTCACTTTTCTAAAATTGTTTTAATTAATTTTTTTAAAAAGCTATGGACAGCGACCCTATGTCGTCGCTTTTTATAAAATTTTTCATAATTAACATTTTAAAAAAAAGCGACGAACATGGACCCTATGTCCATTGCTTTTTCAATTTTTTTTAAAATAATTTTTTAAAACGGACAGGGACCCATTGTCCATTGCTTTTTTAAAAAAAATAAATATTTTTTTTCAAAATGCGACGAACAGTGACTCTATGTCCATCGCTTTATTTTTAAAAAAAATTAATCAAAAAATGACAAGATAAGGAAAGCGATGCAGTCCATCGCTTTTATAAAAGCGTCGAGCAAAAAAGCGACGGAATGGACTACGTCGCTTTTCCATCGATTTTGACGAAAAAAGTGACGCAGTCCAATCTTTTTTCGTTCAGTTTTTAGTAGTGATTCCCAAGGGCCCTTATATAGATCCTTAAGTCTCATAACTATGCGCCACCAAATTATATTATACGCGCCTATATGGTATTATATTAGTGGATCTACATGCATATATGACACTCACTGTGTTAGGGTAGAGCCCATAGGGTGAGATATAGTCTACCTAGGCAAGTAGGTTACTCTTTCTCCAATGTGGAGGCAACATCGAGATTCTATGTATAGTTCACATGGTCGTATTATTGATTATGATCCTTGTTAATATCCAATTGTAACCGACCTATACCCATTTTAGATTGTCACTTAATAAAAATAGGTATTGTTGAAACATTTCAAATAAATTGAGTCTATTTTCAATTTTATCCAAATAATTGTCTATTTTAACATTCTTGATTTTCAAAATTGTTCGTAAATTATTGTCATTTTTCAAATTATCATTATTATTTACTTTTGTTATTATAATTATCTTAATGGTAATAATAGTAGTAGTAATATTTATTATTATTTACTTATTACTTATTAATTATTATTATTATTATTATTATTATTATTATTATTATATCAATATAGTATTTTAAATGCAATATATATATTATTTTATCAATTTCTTTAATTTAAAATAATAATTTTAATACGTTTAATATTTTTACATAATATTTTAGCATATATTTGTGAGGACCCAAGCCTAGGACCTACACATGACAGGGTGAATGGGGATCCAAAGGGACCCCAAACAATCCTCTTAGCATATCATTTACACATCATTGGTCACAGAAGCAATTAAACAACATTAAGAGAATAGAAATAAGGATAAAGGGATTAAGGGAAGTCTTACATATGATAAATCATCAAAAGAGTCAAAAGCCAAAGCATAAATACATAGCTTGTCCAACAACACCTCTAGCATAGATTGGGCGGGGACCAAGACAACTTTTCAAGCTCAACCTCATAGTCATAAGCATCAAAACAAGGAAAACAGTCTTTACCAAACATAGGATCAATAGCTATTTAAAATGACCCCAAAAAGTGCCCAAAAATGTCTCGGAATGCCCAAAATTTTAAATTTCATATATCTCAAAATACGTGTACGATATCAAAAATTCGACTTCATATTCTTGTTCAGGCGGTCAAAATTAGGGGGTAAATGGTCTAACCCTGATTTAAGAGCAAGTGATTAGCAATTTCATTTTTTGTAAATTTTCTTATCCAAAATCGATCCGCGACAGTGCCGCAACGCGCAGCTATCATGTACATATGTTAATTTTGCCTCCGTGATAGGTCTGTGTCGCAGACCTGTGTATTTTGTTGCCAGTGATTTTTATCTCGGTCCAAGGCCTTTGGGTCTTGGGCCTAAGTATTCCCAAACATGTTTTACCTATACTTAGCCATATTTCACCCTCATATCATCCTAAACATTCAACAATATCTTCTCAAACACTTAGCCATATATTCACTCCCAAATTCAAGTCTCAAACCCTCATACGGAGCTAAAGGTTTTCCTTCAAGGTTCTTCTTCAAACTTCAAGTCTCCATCTCCAATCTTCATCAAATTCAACTCCAAAGCTAAGGTATGTGGGTTTTCTTTCATGGGTTCTTTTCACCCATGATACCCAAGCCTCCTTTTTCTCAAATTGCATGATTTAAAGTTGATTTATAAATTGGTCTTGCTTATGATGAAATGCACTGCACACTATGTCAAAGCTATGTAAAGTTGTGACTGTTTTGCTATGTTTTTGAGCCATAAATCTTGAATATATTGTAAGATTTGATGAGGGGTTTTGATATATGTTGCTTGAGGGTGTTGTAAGGTATTGATTGATGATTTTACAATAGATTTTCTTGCATGTTTCATCTCTATATTTCATGATTTTATACAAGCATTACACACCCTCTAAGTGTTTGATAAAATGTCTGGATGTGGTTTCTTGAGGAATTGAAGGTCCAAAGCATAAGATATGATATGATTGATGTTACGATGATGAAAGAAGCTTATGTATATGATATAATCTATATAAAGTGTTGCATTAGACCATGCCTGATTCGGGGGGACTAAGAGCCCAGATAACCTTGTCGAGGGGTTTGTACCTTGATAACCGAGGTGGAGGTTTGTACTCATCAACCATGTGAAGGGTTTTTACTTCGCCACTAGGGTGATAAGGTGAAATTATCATCAATCATGTGAGGGATTTGTACCACACCTCCAAGGTGATGATGAGCCCGGATAACCTTGTCGAGGGATTTGTACCTTGATAACCGAGTTGGGGGTTTGTACTCATTAACCATATGAGGGGTTTATACTTCTCCACCAGGGTGATCAGGTGAAATTATCATCAACCATGTGAGGGCTTTGTACCACATCGCCGGGTAATGGGGTGAAACCATCATCAACCAACCAAGGGGTTTGTACATTGGAAATCTAGCTTGGTCTATTCTACACATATAATATCCTAATGAGCATGAGTTACTTAAGCATATTTTACTTATGCATTGATCATACATGTCATATTGTTATATTATGCCTATTGCCTATTGTTATGCATTTTGGATTAAGGTGCCTATCTCTTATTGCATTGCATCCTACATACTTAGTACATTCAAATATACTAACGCATACTCTGGCCAACATGATATCACCATGTAGGAACCGGTGCCCAAGTTTATCATCCTCCTCCTCCACGTGGCTAGATCGGTACTACTCAATCTTATTGGTGATTCCTCCACTTCGGGGACTTTAGTTTATGTTGCTCTTATTATGTATTGAGGCGTTCTTCCTTATGTTCTATTTTGACTACGAGGGAGAGTCCGGTTGCTTTGTTTTGGCCCCCACTCTTATCTATCTATTGGAGATGTTTGTTGGACATATTATGTATCTATGCTAAGAGCCTTGACTCTATTGTTCTTGATGTCTATGATATGAAAGTGTTTCCCTTAGCCCCGGTTGTCCCACTTTATTATCTCTTGATGCTTGTTTTATCGCTTCCGCGAACAAGGATGTGTGATGATGTTCTAAGAGGCTTGCTTGGGGTCCCTTTAGGTTCCCCTTGTGCAGTGTCACGTCTAGACCCTAGGCTTGGGTCGTAATACTATTGTCCTCAGAGTTGAGGACTAACCAAGATTGCTTCAAGAGATAGTACTAGCCACGTGGAGGAGGGGGAAGATCAAGTGGAGCACCAGTTCCTACATGGTAACATCATATAGGCGTAAGTATGCGTTCGTATGTTTGAATGTACTAAGTATTTAGGATGCAATGCAACGAGAGAAAGGCAACATAATCAAAATGTATATACATAAGCAAGAGATGGTATATTAGCAACAAGGCATACATGATCAATGCTTGAAGTAAAACATGCTTATATAGAACACATTACATGTGTAGTAAGAGACCATCATTATAGAATCCAAGGCCTACCACCCACTTGGAGAGGCGATTGAGGTATCAACCCCTCAATTGATTGATGGTTGTCACACCCTACCATTCATGGTGATTGAGGTATCAACCCTTCAATTGATTGATGGTAGTCACACCCTGCCATCCATGGTGATTAAGGCATAGCGCCCCCCCTCCCCAACAATGTGTGATCAACTTGCAACACTATAGATACGTTTCATGAAATTAGCACATATATACATTACTTTCATCACCATAAAGTCACTTGGCTCATAGGCCATGCAACTGATCATCAATAGCTCAAGAACCCTAAACTAGACATTTTATCAAACACTTGCGGGATGTATAATGCTAGTTAAAAATTATGCAATTCAAGAGTGAAATCATATGAGAAAACTTAATGTAAATCAACCCACCAACACTTGGTAACACCCTTATGCAAGATACATTAAATCCCTTCTCAAATATCATCATAGAACATAGATTTATAGCTCAAAACATGCTTAAGACAGTCCACATTTCATTAAAACCCCAACATAGTTTATAATCAAATTCATAGTAAGAATGACCATAAGTAAATCGACTTGAAAATATGTAATTTGTATAAAAAGGAAGGTTGGGCACCATGGGTGAAAGGGCCCAATGGTTGAAACCCACATACCTCAACTTTGGAGATTTCTTTGATGAAGATTGGAATGAAAACTTGAAGCTTGAATGAAATCTTTAAATCTGGAATGAGTTTGGAATGCTAGAATTTGGGTGAAATATTTGTCTAAGTGTTAGAGAGAGTTTTGGGGAATATCTTGAATGATATGGGGTTGAAAAATGACTAAATATAAGTGTTTTTGCGCATGGGAAGGCTTAGGCCCAAGACCCAGAGGCCTTGGACTGAACAAAAAATAACTGTCAATATTTAACACTGGTCCGTGCCCCGCCGCATCGCACCAGGGGCGCGGGTCGACACTAGATAAGGAAATTTCAAAAAAATGAAATTTTGATACGCTTGCTCTAAAATCGGGGTTAGATCTATTCCCACTCAATTTTACCCCATGATCATGAATATAAAGTTGAATTTTTTATATCACGCACGTATTTTGAGATATATGGAAATTACGAATATGGGCATTTCGAGGAACATTTTCAGGCACTTTTTGGGAAGTTTCAATATCTCCCCCTTGGGAACATTTGTCCCTGAATATCAAAGAAATGTATATGAGAGAAATAATCAAGATGAGTTCAGCCCAACACATGAATGCAACAATGTACTTAAACATCATTTAAAGATCTTAACATAAGTGTCAAAATCATTATGGACTTGTCGACATAAACATGAATGCATGCAAATGACACAAGGGCTAATACATAAGACTTGAAATAACATAGGGGACTTGAATTTGTACCTTAGGCTTGAGTACAATGGAAGAGATAGGGATATCGCTTTTGCATGTCCGCCTCGGCTTCCCATGTAGCACTCTCAACTTGTTGGTTTCTCCAAAGGAAATTTACGGAAGCAACATACTTGTTCCTCAACTTCTTCACCTGTCTATCCAAGATTTCTATCGAAACCTCTTCATAAGTCAAATTGTCTTCAACAACACCCACAACGTCAAGCAGCACAATGGCACTTGGGTCACCCACACACTTTCTCAACATAGACACATGAAAGACCAGATGAACCATACTCATATCATTGGGCAACTCTAACTCATAGGCCAAGCTTACCAATTCTCCTCAATACTCTATAAGGTCCAACAAATCTTGGACTCAATTTACCCTTCTTACCAAAGCAAACCACACCTTTCATGTGTGAGACCTTCAAATAGACCCAATCACCAACTTTAAATTCAAGATCCCTTTTCCTCATATCGGCATAGGACTTTTGACGACTTTGGGCTGTTTTCAATCTTTCTCTTATCAACATTACGTTCTCCATGGCCTCCATATCCAGATCTAGTCCTAACAAAGTCATCTCCCCCATTTCAAACCACCCAACCGGGGACCTACAATGTCTACCATAGAGAGCCTCAAAGGAGTCATACCAATGCTAGAATGATAGCTATTGTCGTAAGTAAACTTAATGAGTGGAAGGTGATCATCCTAACTACCCTTAAACTCCAATACACAATCTCTAATCATATCCTCAAGAGTTTGGATAGTCATTTCGGCTTGGCCTTCCTTTTGAGGGTGAAAGGCCGTACTAAGCTTTACCTTGGTACCAAGACCTCTTTGGAAGGATCTCCAACAGTGAAAAGTGAATTGAGCACCACGATCTAATATGATAGACAAGGGAAACCCATGCAATCTAACCAATTCATGAATGTACAACTTAGCATAATCTTCGCACCATAAGTAGTCTTGACCAGTAGGAAATGAGCCGATTTTATCATCCTATCAACCACAACCCAAATGGAGTCAAAATGTTTCCTAGTCTTAGGCAATCCAACCACAAAGTCCATGTTAATTTTCTCCCACTTCCAAGTAGGAATCTCTATATCTTGGGCTAGGCCACCCGACCTTTGATGTTCGGCTTTGACTTATTGGCAATTATGGCAGCTGAATACAAACTTAGCAAAATCCCTCTTCATACCACCCACCCAAAACACTTCCCTCAAATCTCTATACATTTTTGTAGAACCGGGGTGGATAGAGTACGTAGAGCTATAAGCCTCATCAAGAATCTTCTCTCTCAAGTCATGAACATTAGGAACATACAACCTATCTTGGTACCTAAAGGCACCGTCTCCCCCTTGGGAGAAAACCTCCATCTTGCCATCTCTCACCAAGGCCTTTAACTCTAAGGCAGGGTCAAGATCTTGCTTTGTCTTCACCTCCTCAATCAATGAAGATTTGGAAGCATCAACAACCACGACCCCACCATTATTAACCTCCTCTTACCTAACTCCCAATATAGCCAACCGATGAACCTCTCTAGACACCTTTTTTCCACTATTATCAACATGAGCTAGGCTACCCATAGACACCCTACTCAAAGCATTGACCATAACATTTTCCTTACCGGTGTGGTAATGCACATTCATATCATAATCTTTAAGAAGCTCTAACCACCTTCGTTGTCTCAAGTTGAGATCTTTTTGGGTGAACACATATTGGAAACTCTTATGATCGATGAACATATCAACATGCACTCCATATAAATAATGACACCAAATTTTCAAAGAAAATACCATCGCAGCCAACTCAAGATTATGGGTTAGATAATTCTTTTCATGCACCTTAAGTTGCCTAGAGTCATAAGCTATCACCTTACCATTTTGCATCAATACACAATTCAAACCAATTCTTGAGGTATCACAATACACAACAAATTCTTCCAACCCTTCCTGTATAGACAAGATAGGAGCGGAGACAAGCTTATCTTTCAAAGTTTGAAAACTCTTTTCATACTCATCGGTCCACACAAATTTAGCCTTCTTTTGAGTCAACTTATTCATAGGAGAAGAAATAGAAGAGAACCTACTCAAAAACCTCTGGTAGTAACCCGCTAAGCCCAAGAAACTTCTAATATCCGATGGAGTCAAAGGTCTAGGCCAATTTCTAATCAATTTCGCCTTTTTAGGATCCACCTTAATACCATCCTTCAATACCACATGACCTAGGAAGGCAACCTCTCTCAACCAAAACTCACATTTCTCATATTTAGCATACAACTTCTCTTCCCTCAATTTTTGTAGCACCAACCTCAAATGACTCACATGCACCTCCTCACTATGGGAATAAATTAAGATATTATCAATAAATACCACCACAAACAAATCAATGTAGGTTTTGAAGACCCTATTCATAAGATCCATGAAGATAGCCAGTGTATTGGTCAACCCAAAAGACATAACCACAAATTCATAGTGCCTATACCTAGTCCGGAAGGTCGTCTTGGGAATGTCACACTCCCTCACCTTCACTTAGTAATACCTGGACCGAAGATCAATTTTAGAGAAGTGACTATCCCCTTGAAGTTGGTCAAATAGATCATTAATCATTGGTGAGGATACTTATTCTTGATGGTGACTCTATTAAGTTGCCGGTAATCAATGCACATTCTAAGAGAACCATCCTTATTCTTCACAAATAACACTGGTGCACCCCCAAGGTAATTCGCTAGGCCTAATAAAACCCTTCTCCAACAAGTCCCTCAATTGCTCCTTCAACTCCTTTAACTCCGTCGGGGCCATATGGTAAGGGGGACTAGAAATGGGTTGAGTATCAGGAAGGAGGTCTATGCCAAAATCTATTTCCCTTTCGGGAAGAACACTAGGAAGCTCATTAGGAAAGACATCAAGGAACTAATTAACCACCGGAACCGACTCTATGGGGAGGACTTTAGTCTCAACATCCCTAACTCTCACAAGATGATAGAGACACCCCTTAGAAATCAACTTTTGGGCTCTAATGCAAGAAATAAACCTACCTTTGACCACCACATTGTGACTCTCCCACTCAAGGGAGGGTTCATTTGGGAATTGAAATTTGACCCTACGAGTTCTACAATCAATGGAGGCATAATATACATGCAACCAATCCATCCCAAGAATGACATCAAAATCCACCGTATCCAACTCAATAAAATCACAAGGTAACATTTTATGCAAAATGAAAATGGGACAATTTCTATAGAACCTTCTAGAAACAATGGATGCACCAACGGGAGTAGACACCTCCTACGGCTCACACAATAATTCGAGTTCAACACGAAATTTTTTGGCAACAAAAAGAGTAACAAAAGAAAGAGTGGCACCCGGATCCATCAATGCATACATATCAAAGTCAAAACTTTTAACATACCGGTGACGACATCGGGCACCTCATCTAGCCCTTGCCCCATTTAAAGAGCATAGAACCAATTGTTCCTTGGGGAACCACCTTGTTGACCTCCCCTTCCCAAAGGAACTACATTTGCACCCCGACCTTGTGGACGACCATCTCTACCTTTGTTTTGATTACGAGGACAATCAATCTTCTTGTGACCCACTTCTCCACAACTATAACATACAGTGTCCCTCAAGCATGGGTTGTTATGGCCTCTACAACATCCTGGGCACATAGCATTAGGCACCACACCAACACCACCTTGGACCCTTGGGTTGTCATTAGAAAACCTACTATTAGGAGCATTTGAAGAGCCTTGGCCTTGATGAAACCGGCCACCCCTGGGACCTTGGAACCTTCCTTCAAAACGGTCCTGCTTGGCCTCATTACCCTTCTCTTTCTCAACTTTTCCCCCTCCAATTGTTCGGCATAAGTCATGAGGTAGGACAAGTACATATCACCAATCAACATCACAATATTACCAAGTCGGACACACCTATCACAAACTGGTTTATTCTAGACCTCGCATCGGCAACCAATTGTAGAGCATATTTGGAGAGTTGGTTAAACTTGAGGGCATACTCTCTCACACTAATACACCTTTGCTTCAAATTTATGAACTCCATCATTTTGGCCTCTCTTAGCTCAAGAGGGAAGAACCGGTTGAGAAATGTCGTCTTAAACTCCTCCTAAAGAATCACATTGTTGTTCCCCTTCTCCTCTTTCCATTAAATAAACCAAATTTGAGTCGCCTCCTTGAGTTGGTAAGCCGCCAACTCTGCCTTCTCCTCCAACCTCACACCCATAATAGACAACACTTTGTACACCTCATCAATGAATTCTTGTGGGCGCTCATCCACTTTGGACCTATGGAACTCCGGTGGGTTCATCCTCATGAAATCCTTTACCCTTGATGCCAGAGTAGGAGAATGAGGGGCTTGGGCCCCTTGGTTGATTTGATTAGTCATAGTTTAAGCTAGCATGGCGATAACATCCCGGAACTCTTCATGAGTCGGTCCTTCTTCGGTGTACGAGCTCTTTTTCCTCTTGTGATAGGAATGATCTAGCATAGCAAAGAACACTCGTTAGGGGAAAGCCTTACCTTAACTCCTGTAGCACGACATGGATCAAGAAGAAGGGAAATACTTCCATAAATGTCTCATAGCTTTTGACTCATAGTTGTGGTACACTTCACAACCATGAATAAGACTCTAATCGACGTGGTGTGTTGGATGTTGAGGATCATTAACAACCTTGTGCTCTGATACCAAGTTTTTCATGACCCAAGCCTAGGGCCTAGACATGACAAGGCAAATAGGGGCCCAAAGGGACCCCAAACAAGCCTCTTAGCATATCACTTATACATCCTTGGTTGCGGAAGCAATTAAACAACATTAAGAGAATAGAAATAGGATAAAAGGACTAAGGGAAGTCTTTAATAGCATAAATCATCAAAAAAAAGTCAAAAGTCAAAGCATAAATACAGAGTTTGTCCAACAATACCTCTAACATAGATTGGGGCGGGGCCAAGACAACTTTCCTGGCTCTCCCTCATA
>JAPFFP010043788.1:0-35566 GCA_026153255.1 Solanum medicagineum
AAGCATATATATGTACAACAGTTTCTCAGTCAAATTTATTTAAAATATAATCAAATTAACATAATTTGAGTATACTACGACGTAGGTCTCGAAAAGTAGTATAGTTTAGACCAAAATTTCACTTCATTCCAACAAGAAACGGTCGATATATCACAATATGAAGTTTCAAAAAAAAAATTACCAGCATATATTACAGCTATAATTGCATTTTTGCACCAAACTGAGCTCTGCCAATTGATTCTGACATTGCCACAACATGCGTCTCACAAAAATACATAAATTAGGCCTAAATTTCACCAAATTTCGACTCAAAATGAATAAAAAGTTGCAACTCGAAGTTTTTGATAATCATATGCAAAATACAGTCAAAAAATAGCAAAGTTTACCTTACACGATGCACCAAAATCAGTTTATGATACTTCCATGATGTTCTTCTTGGAAAAGTACACAAATTAGCTTTTTAAAAATCGCCAAAATCGACTCAAAAAAGAGGAAAATATCGTGAACGAAAGTTTCCCTGTTCCTCCGCTATTTTCTGGACAAAATTTCCTAAATATGAGCTTTCCATGCCGCCTGCCATGTGGCATGCCATGGCTAGCCACGTCACTGCCACCTTTGGCTTTTTTAGCAATTGCTCAAACTTAATTTTGATCTCCGGCCTCATTTGAAGTCGGAAAATGCAATCCATATATGAAATTCGATTAGAAATGACAATTCAGATTCAACGGTGTAGTCAAAATTCTCATTGGAAGTCGTTTTATTCCGACGTAGGTCCCATTTCCCAATATCGAAATCTAATGAAGGAGCCAAAGCACACCCAAAAGTCTCGAGAACCGAACAAAAGGTCCTCCTAGACCAAACTCAACATTTTGGATCCAGTGGTGCCATCAGAATTCTCATTTGGGGCATGTTTACCAAGGACGTTGACTAAAGTTATCTATTGACCTGCTCCAGCGGCTAAAATTGCAAAACTCGATATAATTTCACCGATCATGCTCCTATCCTAATTTGGTCATTCTGGAGTTTACGGTACCATCAGAATTCTACTTCGAGGCTGTTTACTAGGACTTTACCTAAAAATTCACTTTACGGTTATAATCTCCTGTTTAACTCGAAACACCGTATAAATGTCAAACGATTCACCCAACGATGGAACAATCAATCTCAATAAGTCATAAATAGCCTGTGGTCACTATGCAAATACTCAAAATGACAAAACTGTGAAGGGTGTGCAAATTATCTTTTCAATTATGTTAAAGTTGAACAAATTTAAATATACACTTGTTTTTCAACTCATCATGATTGACGCCCATGCTAATTCTTCAGTGGAAGAACCATTATTATAACCCAATTAAGGCAATTGACACAAACAACCATTTAAAATGTGAAAACAAATTAAATTAACAAGTCAAATATTGAGTTTTTGTAACACTCGGTAAAATTACCAAAATACCCTTAGAAGAGAGATATGCGTATAATGTGTCTTCCTATGCTCCGATGGCAAATCCGAGGCCGGATTTGTGATCAACATGAAAAATTGAGTAGAAAAGTGGTCTCGGTTGATTTTTAGAGTAACTGAATCAAAAGATAATTTTTCGATACAAAAACGCGAACTAGTGAAGGTGCGCAACAGGTGTACGACACTATTTACATGTTTTCGATTTCATTCAGCTATTTTACATATCATTACATTCCACGCACTGATGTCCCCTTTTGAATTGCATCGTTTTATGATGCAGAGGTAAGTATTAGAGATTATCAACAGGCACTTCATTGAGGATCTATTTGCATTCAGCTGATTAGTAAGACCTCCTTGTTTTCGGAGGATTTCCATATTGTTATTATCTAAATTGAGTTAGTTCTTTATTTTCTTTGAGTTGGGTATCCATGGCCTGTCGTGGTACCATCTAGATATTAGAGATAGAGACTTCATAGACATTGAGTAGAGAATGTTGAGTATTGTTTCCTTCACAACTTTATTTATTGGAAACTAACTTTTTATATAAAGACTTGGTTCTTTAGTTACATTATGGTCTTTTCCTTGAGTAATTTTCTTTCTTATTGAGTATGAGGTGACGATGAGCCTAAGTCGTTCACTCGGGGACTAGCAATAGTCTGAGTCCCGACCATGCCAAGGGTACCCTCCCTGAGCATAACAGTTTCCTTAAAATCAAACAAAATAATCTAAACAGTATAGAAATAACCCTGTAGAACATTAAAGTCATCGTATTAAAACTTTATCTGATAGTCAGAATATGAGGGTGCAACCCCCTCCCTCCTTTCCTTCCCAAATGAATAAATAGTATTAGATGTATACATGGGAGCCTGAAAAGATGACTCATGATCTTAGGCGTATTTATACGTTGAATTAGCCAAAAATACCCATAAATAGAGCCTAGTTAGAAGGTAAATCCATAGAGTCTAGGTGATTTAGTTTGATTTCTCTTATTTTGCTAATCCATGGCTAAGTGTGTCATTTGGTTGTGTTTTTACATGTTTGATCGGATTTTGATAGTCCAAAGTCATACCCGGATCTGGAGAAAGAACAAGCCCAAGAATTTAAAGGGGAAAAGTTAGTTAACTCAGCAAAAATACTCAAGTGTGCATCGTGGACCTGGGGAAAAGCTGTGCAAGATGGAAAGGAAGAAAAAAGGCACAAAGCAGGAAAAGAAGCACAGTCTGCATCGCAGACTTGTGCAAAAATTAGGCAGATGGGTCCAATCAGCAAATAAAGCGAAATCCAGCTCAAGTTATGCCAGTCCACGTCGCGGACTTGAAGGATGCAAGGGGAAAAATTGAATTACGGGATTTTAAGTTATATTATGTTTTAAACTTTAGGTTTTTCAGATTTGGTTTTAGCAAAGAACTTGGAGGAGATGACTAAAAACTCTTTATAGGGATATTTTGGTTAGTTTTCATCTATATTTCTTGGTTATTAATGCTTCTTAGTCCATTCATGATGTATGAAGCTACTATGTGTGGCTAATTCTCCATATTTTGGGGTTTTAGCCACAAACAAAGTTTTAGTTCTTGATTTCTGACGTTTATGAATGAGTTTCTTTTGACTACTCCTATATTACTTCAGAGCCTGATCAACTAGGGAGTAAACTTGTTGTCTATTATGGATTCGAGAGATATTGGGATAGATAGGACACAGTAGTATAGGGAGTTTGTTCGACTAGGAAACTAGATTGATTCGTGTAAGGGAGACCCGTGACAACTACCCTTACACCTCACTTGGTTTATAATATAGGAAGATAACATTAAAACACTTTTATTGGTCTATCTATCCCCGCTCAATGATGTAGTTAGGCTATCAATAACGGTAGGCTGGCAGAGGTGTGCAAACCTGTTAAGGTAATTTTAACCCCGTGAATCAGTAGTCAGGAACCCAGACATAAGTGCAGACTTTGAGACTAAAACAACATCGTTAAGGTTACAATCCCGGAATTGCTCTTAAATTGATAGTTAACAACAAAACCAGTTTAGTATAACAGTTTAATTAGCTAGTTAATTTCTTTTCACAAATCTCTCAACCATTTTATTAAAAACACTTCAAACGTAGCATCTTGGATTATTTACCAATTTCTTTTAAATCCTTTGGGTTCGACATCCCAGCCCCTTAATCAGGGCCACTATATTACTTGTTTAGACCATGTACACTTGCGTGTGCTGGGGAACAACAACTCACCCTTGAATTCCACAAATCAACAATCTCCTATTTGAGATTTGTCAACACTCGCATGATGATGCCACATTCTTGACAAAGAAAGAGCAATTGCAGTACTAGTATACACAAAACTAGTTTATTAGTAGGATCATATAGTTATTCCAAAAAGTGAAATATATACAGGTAAACGCAACATAGTTAAACACACACATACAAAAAACACTAACACATTATCGGTTCATGCTCAATATACTATTCATTATGTCAATCTCAAATGCAACAAATAATGATGGTTCTATCATAGAACCCACACTCAAACTATTAGTGTGTCAGAATGTGATGTTTGATCCAATTATGTGTCGAAATATGATACCTAGTCCAATTGTGTGTTGAAACATTACATTTTATTCAATATGTGGTGAAACTTGACACCCGATCCAATATGTGTTGGAATGTGACACCTAATTCAATAATCACTACCACAATAAATGATACACAATTGCAAAATCAAATAATGTGTCAATTGTGTGCAATTGATCACACTTAGCCATTTCTTTAAGTTTATTCTGTCTTTCTCAATTCATATACATGCAGGCAATACTAACATGCAATTAACGGACATATATATCATAGATGAAAAAATAAACCACCACCTACCTTAAAACAAGCCTTAAGAATCTCTAAAGAGATGAATCTTTACTTTTTTCCAAAGCCTTGGCTCATTATTGGTCTAAAAGGAACAAGAAATACAAGGAGTCAGTGAACAATGTCTACAGTGTCCAGGTTATATCAAAATCCTAACCCATAGCTATTTTTATGATCATCTTCTCCTAATTAGGACTTTTTCCACTATTAATTTTGTGTCAAAATATTTCCCGTAATTCTCATAGAATTTGAGGTCTATGAATCAAAATACAAGTTAGAGGAATGATTAACTTATCTTTATTGGAGAAATAGGTGAAAAACTAAAGGAAAACAGTCTCAAATCACTTTTGATCATTCAAGAAAAAAGTGGGGGAAGAAAAAAATAATTTTAGAACTTTTCTAACTTAAATCATGACTATGGCAACCACTTATCCCACAATGGAGGAAATAATAATCCCTCTTTGATGAGTTGTATGTGTTAATTCAAAAAATGACTTTAATTTCGAAAATCTAATTTAATACTTAATTAATTTAAGTACAAATCAAATTCCCAAAATTTGAAAGAGTCGCCACCTAATTTTAAGGATAATAAGAAAACCAAGATTAAATTTTAAAACCTAACAAAAAAATATTAAAATATTCGAGCAAGGGGTAAGGATTCAATTTCCACTTCGAGAAGAAATTAATCACCCAAAATGACCGCTAAGTCGCGGTTGACCAACGATTAGGAAGTTGACTAACTTTAGGGATTTGACTTTGAGAAAGTGGTGACTAGTTTGAAAACAAATTGACTAATTTTGAAATAATTGACTAGATTTGAGGGAATTTGACTAAATTTGAAAGAATTTGACTAATTTTGAGAGAATTGACTAAATTTGAAAGAATTGATTAAATTTGGAAGAATTTGACTAAGTTTGAAATAATTTGACAAAATTTTGAAAGAATTGCCTAACTTCAAAAAATGTTGACTAAATTTGGAAGAATGGACTAATTTTTGCAAAAATTAACTAAGTTAAAAATTAATTAACACTTCAAACCCCACAAAATAAATTGTACAAATAATTTCAACACTTAAAAGACCATTAATAATGAAAATTAACATAAATGGAGGCAATATTGGGGAAACAATAAGATTAAACAAATAATAATAATACAAATAATTATGAAAGATTAGTAAACAAAATAACAAGTATTATATAAATAAAGTAATAAGATAAGGAAAGATATAGGGAACGAAAATTGGGCTTGGCAGGCCCAAATTCAAATCTGTCCCAATTTATAAAATGAATTGGGCCTGCCCAACCCCCCTGCTGCACAAGCTGCTCCTGCTAATGGGCTTGTGCCCCACATCCTGTGATATACACTTAGTGTATAGCTGTGATATATTAGTGTATATCAAAGTATATTCGCTGATTTTATGCCTCCAAAACCTGTATTTCAGCTTCCATTAACCCTGTAGACTGCTCCTTGGCCCCCTAAACCCCATTTTTTCCTGTATACATTGTTGTATATAGACTGTATATCAGTGTATATACACTAAATGTCTTGCTTCCAAGCTCCGTAACTAACTTATCTTACGAGTTGGATGACCTTAAAGAGGGAAATTGGGCTTCCATGGTCCAACGAAATGTAAATGATGGGAGGGGAGCCCACTTAGGACTCGAGAATGTTTCACATGCAATAAAACAAGTAAACACATAAGCAAATAATTCCGGACACAAATTCAAACTAAGATGATCATCTACCAAGTATTAGTGACAAACATGAGGAATAAGAGCAGGCGCTTGTAAAAAGAGAAAAATGTGAATAAAGGAGTCCACAGTCAACCCCAAAAAGAAGATCCCAATGAAATTATTATGAAGGTGATAGCCTACTCCTAACACTAAACAAAGACTCAACAACATACAACAATAGTAAATTCATTGAATACATCTAGTTCTCAAGCAACTAGTCATATGCAGATTAAACTAGAGACTAATGCTTACAACAAGCAAGTTGAGAAAATTGAAAAAAAAAAAAAACAGTGAAATGAAGTTTGGGCACTAATCATTAAAAGACTTCACTTTTGAAGTGCAATCAAGCCACTGGAAGCTCTTAATTGAACTAGACAAATGACTTAGCATGCTAGACTTCCCAAAATTTTAAAAGATAAACAAATAGTTTGAATTAAGTAAGGTGAAGTAGATATGTTTAGAGCTTAGAGAACAATTAGTCGTGACCAAACCATGGATTCTCTAAGATGAACATCACAACTAGATAAGGGAATAAAAACATATCAACTGGGAGACCAAACTTACATAAATCCATAACAGGGAATTTCTTTCTTTACTGAATCAACTAGAACCTTACTACAAAAGCAACATATGAAAAGATTAGCTTCTACACTGCAAATTAATCCATTTCTCATGCTTTTTGAAAAGCTAATAAGAAGCAGACATCATAGGGAAAGCACTGTGGTTTATGTCGAAGCAAAATGGGGTACAAAATTGGCACAAAGTTGAGGCTACACAGTGATATCAACCCAGTGGACATCAGATCATATCAGGGAAAATATAAACGAGGGATAGAACTACCCTTGCCTGCATTTTTAGCACCCTTCTAATGTAACATGGCATGTATCACTATTTGCAACCTTAAAACTCAGATTCAGGATAGAGTAAGCCAAACTACAGCAAGACGACTTGAGTATCATACCAACAAGACCATGTCCATGACTGTAACTCAGAGGATTGAAACCAAAGACAAAGAAGAGTAGAACATGCTGAAATGTGCATATTAAAGAAGAGAATAAACGCAGGTCAAATTTTCACCTTGTGCCAGGGGATTAGACCAAGAGATTATGATGAGTCCCTTACGATTTAAAAAGACTCGAAAGTTTGGTCACAGTGTTAGAACAGAACATAAATATGAAGGCAGCATCACAGACTCGAGTATTTGAAGCTATTTCGTCAAGAACTTAAACCCACATTAACAACATGACTGCTAAAGTATGAAACCCAAATGTACGGCCATTTGAGACGGCACTTAACTGGAAGAAACTTGACGTAGACCAAACACAATAAAACCTTAGACGGAAGCATGAATCCAGCATTAAAACAGGACCCTTATAGCTTAACGATGGCTCTGCGATTTCGAAAAACATCTTAACGACCAATAATAACAGTACCATAGCATCAACTCGTCACAACAGGGCATTGCCTGTCAAAACAAACAAAATGCAAAAATGACAACTTCGATATAGCTTCAAGATTCACATTCAAACACAATGTATGAGACTTGAACAAGATAAAGAAGAGTGAGACGAGGGCGTTACCTCTCTTGGAGCAACGAACTGGGAACTCGAGCTTGAGCGGACCTTCCACACCAGATGGAGCTTTGTCTGAGGACCTTCAAGCTCCGTGAATGAAAATCCTTAAGCTCAGGAACGTTAAGAACTAAATCCCTTTCTGGAAAAACCTCTTTTTCAAATATAGAAACAGAATCTATTTGAGGTCCAGGAATGGCTGTTGAAATCGATTTGAGGTTTTTAGGGTTTTTCAATTATCCACGGCTGCTCTAAATGATGCTTAAAAAGCGTATATATAGTCCAAAATTAGGGCTTAAACGGGAAGAAAAATCGGAGGGTGATTTGGGGAAAATCCGTGGTCGATTTTGAGTTTGAATTTGAAATTGCCTACCTCATCCTTTGGGAATCATCCACGAGTCCATATCACAGCCATCAATTTTAATCGATGACTGTGATATGCACCACGTTTTGATTCCAAAATGGACGAGGTACGAATCGAGTGACGGGGAATAGGGGAGGGACACGTATGTATGGAGAAAAGGGGTGAACATTGAGGGGAATTTGGCGTTTAGCTGGGTTTGTTCCTCGGAGTTGCTTCCCTGGTTCATTGAGGTGGAGCTCGTTGGAGAAAGAGAAGACTGGAAGGGAGAGAGAGTGTATTGCGTTGAGGGAAAAATGGGGGAGAAAAGGGGAATTGGGGGCGCATGGCCCCCACACGCGGGTGTATATAGTATTATATGTATATGTTTGCTGATTTTGATAAAAGAAAATGGGCTGGGTCGGTATATGTAATTGATTTGGGACAGATTTGGTCCAAAATTTATTAAAATAGGTCCAAAAGAGGGATTGAAAAATGGGTTCAACGGGTAGGGGTATTTTGAGTTAAAACTTAGCCACTTCGATTGCAAGTTCAACCAATTACGATGAATTAATACAAATTAACTTAAGGGCTTTTAATATCATCAATTTGAAATAATCAAATTAATTTCGAAACAACACTTTTTTAAAAAAAAAATAAAAGGCATTTTATTTAAAATATTTTTCATATTTTGAAAATCACTTATTTCAAAATTGCCAAAATTAAAAGCTCCACAATTAATTCGTATTGAGGAGGGTAAAAATTGGATATCAACAACTGTCCCTTTCTTTGGGTATGATCGACGGAAGAGATCGTAGATAAAGAAACTTGAATAAACCAATTTTTAACAGACCACATCTCCATCTTCCGAATGCTCTTGGGTGCGGACTTTGGGAAATTATGGCTGGACCCTGGTTTTGGGTTTCCTACATATCTCAGGTCACATGAGGATTCAGGCCACTTGTAGTTCAAAACGCTTGATTTTACGCACGACTCTGAAAGGATTCAAAAGCTATCCCAATATCGAATTATGGAGGAGTTAGAATGCTTAGGAATGAAACTTTAAGGGCCAATGTTGAAATGCAGCCGAGTTTTCAAAATTGAGCCCGCCTACATATCCTTGGACTTATGAATCAGGCTGCTTATAATTCGACTCCCTCGGTTAAAGAGGAAATCTCTTATTCTGAGATGACCTCTGGTCAGGAGGAGTGACAAACAAATTGAATTATGAAAAAGAGGCTTGCAACCTCTTAACCATAAATGTGGTGCGCTTCACACTCATAATTAAGAATTTACACAAACATAATTTTCAAAACTCTTGGTACATTATCACTCGGATTGGAAGATTGCCTTCAGTTAGAGTTGAGATTATCCGAAGGTGAAACTGAAAATTAACGGACTCAAAGAAATATCCACATGCCTTGTGACAGGGGTGTGGTTGGATTGTGGTGATAGTCGCTTCCCAGCTCGTGGCCGAAGGGTTTGATGCCCCTCTTCAGACCATGTCCCAGTTCGCTGCTAAGAAAAAGTTCCACATTGTGCTGCATCCTACTTGATGACTTCCACACCTGTGGTTCGTTTTGAAATTCACTCTTTCGAATGCTCTCGATATAACTAAACAAAATGTTAGTAAAATCATAATTTGAATTAGAGATGGCTTCTTTTACCATATTCAATATGTATTCTTTTCTTCAGCGTGATAGATAATGAATCAATATGAAGCAATAATTATATGGCCCTCTCGACAACTTGAAGATAAATTGGTCTTCTTGACAATGAATATGCAATGGCCCTCTCGGCGACTGAACAATAAAATGGCCTTGTCGGTGATGAATATGCAATGGCAATCTCGGCGACTAAAAAATAAAATAGCGTTGTCGACGATTAATATGCAATATCCCTCTCGATGACTGAAAATAAAATAGCCTTATCGGCAACTAATATGGAATGGCCCTCTCAGTGACTAGAAATAAAATAGCCTTGTCGACGATTAATATGCAATGGCTCTCGGCAACTAAAAAATAAAATAGCCTTTTCGGTGATGAATATGCAATGGCCCTCTCGACAACTAAAAAATAAAATAACCTTTTCAGTGATGAATATACGATGCCCTCTCGGCAACTAAATAATAAAATAGCCTTGTCGGCGATGAATATGCAATGGCCCTCTCGGCGATGAATATGTAATGGCCCTATCGACAACTAGAAAATAAAATAGCCTTGTCGGTGATGAATATGCAATGGCCCTCTCAGCAACCGAAAAATAATATAGCCTTGTCGACGATGAATATGCAATGTCCCTATCGGCAATTGAAAAATAAACAGCCTCTCCACGATGCATGAGATGTAACAAATTGCTTGGGATTTGAGTGAAATGGAACTATTTATGCCTTGGCTATTCTCTTGAGTGAGACGGAACTATTTATACCTCGGCTATTCTCTTGTAGATAAGACCTGCCAAAAATTTCCCTGCATCCACAGAAAATTTCTTAGTTTCAAAGTGAACTGATCTGTGTTGATTTTTTGGTTGTCTACTCCTCGTCTTGTCCCCCGATGAACCGCTTTGATCTCCCACCTCTTGATAGACAGAAGGTAGAAAATATACATTTGACAAAATATTCGACATGTTAGAAACAACAAATTTAGGAAAGGTTTTTAAGAAAAAAATATCTGCCAATTGTCATGTCACGTAAAACTTAGATGAACGTGTTCGGCTTTTGACATAGATTCCTTGCTGTGTCGCAGTTGTCTCTAAATTTTTGATCAGGCTGAGAATCCTTAAGGCGGCTTTCAGACTTACCCTCAAAATTTTGTTAAGTTCAAATGTTGTAAGCGACCGATCACTTATCAGAAGCACCTTAGGAATTTTTTGAGATCTCTCTCAAAAATTCTGTCCCAGTTGAAATTTTTAATCATGCTTTGAACTCCGATTTGTTGAAGATGGACCTCTTTGTTCAGAATTTTTGAGTTTCTCTCAAAAATTCTGTCCCAGTTTTCTTTATGGGAGTATGACCGAGCTGTTGTAGCGCCTACGTATCCCATTGAGATAGAAATCAGGTCAAACGTAGTTCTCCTCTCACGAGGTAGAGAAAAATACACATTTTAACTAAGAAAATGATTGTGACCAACATAGGCCACCTACGTATCTCATTCTTGAGAATTCAGGTCAAACGTAGTTCAATACATAAGGAGAAATAAAAATAAAATGCAGAAACTAAATAATGCAATTACAAAGGAGAAAACAAAGTAAATACAAACTCTAACTCTTCAAACGTAATATCTCTTGACAGCATCTGAATTGATTGGTCTTGGCTGCTCTTGACCGTCCATCTCTGACAGAATTAATGCTCCTCCTGACAACACTTGGGAACCATGTACGACCCTTGGCAATTTGGTGAAAACTTTTGTTTATACTCATCTTGATAGGAAAAGATATGTTTGAGAACCAATTGTCCGACCTTGAACATCCATGGTCTTACTCTCTTATTGAAAGAAAAAAATCATCCTGTGTTGATATACCTAACCATGACAAACAACCATCATCCTCTTTTCATCAATTAAAGCCCAATGTTCGATTCGATTACGAACCCAGTCGGCATCACTCAACTCAGCTTCTTAAATAATTCTCAATGATGGTATTTCCACTTCAACTGGTATCACCGCTTCTGTTCCATATACCAACAGGTACAGGGTTGTCCCAATTGATGTTTTGACAGTCGTGCGATATCCCAATAAAGCATAATGTAGCATTTCATGCTATCCTCGATGTTTGTCAATCATTTTCCTTAAAATCATCTTGATATTCTTGTTGGCGGGTTCTACAGCTCCACTCATTTGAGGGCAATACATTGTTGAATTCCGATGAGTGATCTTGAATTGCTCACATATCTCTTTCATCAAGTTACTATTGAGATTTGCTCTGTTATCGGTGACGATGGAATCTGGTATTCCAAACCGGCATATCAAATTATTGCGCACAAAATTAGCTACCAGTTTCTTTGTCATGGACTTGTATGAGACTGCCTCCACCCATTTAGTAAAGTAGTCAATGGCAACCAAAATAAGTCTATGACCATTAGAGGCAGCTGGCTCTATCGGACCAATAACATCCATGCCCCAAGCTACAAACGGCCAAGGAGAACTCATAGTTTTGAGTTTATGGGGAGGGACACGAATCAAATCACCATGTATCTGACACTGATGGCATTTTTGCACAAACTTACAACAGTCATGTTCTAGAGTCATCCAAAAATAACCAGCTCAAAGGATTTTCCTGGCTAGAGTGAGTCCATTCATATGAGTACCGTAAACCCTGGCATGTACTTGTTCAACAAGCTTCATAGCTTCTGCGGTGTCAACATATCTAAGGAAACCTAGATCTGGAGTCCTCGTATAAAGGATTTCCCCACTCGGAAAGAAATTATTTGCCTTCCAACGTATAGCTCTCTTCTGATCGAAATTAGCATTTTCAGGATAAGTTTTCGTCTCTAAATACTTCTTTATATCGAAATACCAAGGGTTTCCTTCTGGTTCTGTCTCGATAAGCAAACAATGGGCCAGTTGCTCTCTCAAGTCTATCTCTAAAGGGTTAATATACGTCGTGTTCAGATGTTGAATCATCGAGGAAATGGTGGAAAGGGCATCGGTGAACTCATTCTATATCCTCGGTGTGTGCTTGAACTCGATCTTTCAAAATCTTTTATACAACCTCTATACCAGGTGCATATATGTACGATCTTCGGGTTCTTCACAGCCCATTCTCCCTGAACCTGGTGAATCAGCAAAGCTGAGTCTCCACTAACCAACAACTCTTAGACATTCATGTCTATAGCCATCCTCAAGCCCAAAATGCAAGCTTCCTACTCGGCCATGTTGTTAGTACAATGAAATCGAAGTTTTGCAGCCATCGGGTGATGTTTCCCAGATTCTGATACTAAGACCGCTCCAATGCCGCTACCTTGGAAATTCATGGCTCCATCAAAGAACATTCGCCAGCCAGGGTATGCCTCAAAGATATCTTCTCCCGCAAATGATATCTCTTCATCAGGAAAGTATGTTTTGAGTGGTTCATAATCATTGTCAACAGGGATTTTCTACAAGATGATCAACTAAAGTCTGTCCTTTGATTGCTTTCTGAGTTACATACACAATGTCAAACTCGCTCAATAACATTTGTCACTTGGCTAGTCTTCGGCATTGCTTTATGAAAGATATACCTAAATGGATCCATCTTCGAAATGAGGTATGTAGTATAGGAAGACAAATAGTGTCTCAACTTTTGAACAACCCAAGTCAAAGCACAAAAAGTCTTCTCCAAGTAAGTATATCGAGCTTCATACAGCGTGAACTTCTTACTCAAATAGTAGATAGCCCATTCCTTCTTCCCGGTTTCGTCGTGCTAGCCCAACACACATCCAAATGCATTATCAGAAACTGACAAATACAATAATAGTGGACTTCCTTCTCGCGGAGGTACCTGCACCAGTGGATTAGACAAATAGCTTTGATAGTATCGAAAACAGTCTGTCATTCTTCATTCTAGTTTGTCTGTCAATGCATCCTTTTTCAACATACTAAAGATAGGTTCACGAATCAGCGTAGATTGGGCTACAAACCGACTATGTAATTCAATCTCCCCAAGAAACTCATGACTTCATTCTTCATTTTTGAAGGAGGCAAATCCTGAATCACTTTGATCTTTGAAGGGTCTAGCTCTATACCTTTTTGAGTAACTATGAATCCTAGCAACTTACCGGCCAGCACTCCAAAAGCACATTTGGAAGGATTCAACTTCAGGTTGTATCGGCGTATGCGGTTAAAGAATTTCTTCAAATGAGTTAGGTGATTTGAACTCTCGCGGGACTTGATGATAACATCGGCGTATGCGGTTAAAGAATTTCTTCAAATGAGTCAGGTGATCTGAACTCTCGCGGGACTTAATGATAACATCATCCATGTACACCTCAATCTCTTTATGAATCATGTTATGAAAAAGAGTTGTCATAGCTTTCATATAAGTAGCTCCTGCGTTTTTGAGGCCAAATGGCATCACTCGATAATGGTACACACCCAGGGTGTGATAAAAACTATCTTTTCTGCATCTTATCTCATGCTTGGCACAATTGTCAATGAGAATGCGGATGTTTGGCAATGGAAAATCATCCTTGGGGCTGGCTTTGTTGGGATCTCCGTAATCAACACAGATCCTGATCTTTCCGTCCTTCTTGGGCACTGGAACAATATTAGCCAACCAAGTGGGGTATTGCGTCACTTTTACCACCTTGGATTGTATCTGTTTAGTGACCTTTTCCTTGATTTTCACACTCAAATCCAGCTTGAACTTCCGAGTCTTTTGTTTCACCAGACTGAACTTTGGGTTGATTGGCAACTTGTGAGAGATAATATCAGTACTCAAACCTGGCATATCCTCATAGGACTAAGCAAACACATCCATGTATTCCTTGAGCAAGCTAGTGAGTTCTCCCTTCTGAGCATCCTTCTAATGGACACTGATTCTGGTTTCCTTGACACATTCTTCATCTCCCAGATTCACTGTCTCGGTCTCATCTAGATTAGGCTTATCCTGATTCCCAAATTGTTTCAATTCCTAGGCAAGATGTTCGAGTACTATGGTTCTTTCATCGTATTCCTCAAACTTATTATCATTCGCTTCATTCTGATCCTTCAGCTTTTGACATGACATGACATTGGCAGGTTTAAAATTATTTAAACTGAAATCATAAATAAACATAGTTAGATAAAAGTAATTGAAATGATAAGACGAATAATAAGTGCGATTTAAATAAATAGAGGCTTTCATTTAAAAGAAAGTGCAAACTTTGGCCATGACCATGGGTCAATCTGCCTTTTGAGATATTACGAGAGAAATTAAAATGAAATCAAACAAGAGTGAAATAGCAAGGTAAAAGATGGGTCACGGGCCTCCTCCGCTGAACTGCCACCTATTTTTGAAAACAAGTAATTTAGCAATTCTTCGTCTACCAAGACAAGTAGGGGATCTACAACGAAGCAAATGTCTCTCTCAACTCTTGGTTATCCGGTTCTGCATCTCAAACACCTGATGTTTGGTCTATTTCATCTGCATCAGTTGCATCAACTTCTTCTAATAGGTCCCAGATCCATCCCCAAGACCATCGTCACCTATGTATTCTCGTACTGTAAATGACTAGTACAGGTGCGGTATTGGCCGGGCCAAGGCTCGATCGTCCTTCTAATTCTGCATCTCCCCCTCATCTTCCCTCAAGACAGTGTATCCCAGGTCAAATCTTGATTGTTTTGCTGGCAATGGAATAGGCTCGGTAATACCCTGCAAGTGTTTCCCTAGCCCAAAACCAGGTTCAAACCCATTCCTCAACATCACTGTGGCTATCATCTTATAAACAGCAGGCATAGGAGGTCCCGGCATCCAGTCGTCTTCGGTAGCGTTCACTATTTCAACTGTGTAGAAATCTGATCCTCTAGTGACATTATCGATGATGGGTGCATACACATTCGAATGGCTTCCCTCACTATAATAACCACTTCAAGTTCATTCCAAATGAACTTCATCATTTGGTGGAGGGTAAAAGCACAGCTCCCGCCATATGGATCCAAGATCTTCCTAACAACATGTTATAGCTGGTAGCTATGTCCAACACTTGAAGTTTGACAATGAACTTAGGGGGTCCCACACGAATTGTTAGCTTAACTGCCCCCAATATATCTCTTCGGCCACCGTCAAACGCTCTCACATTAACTTGTCTTTGCTAGATTTTCTCCACATCATAGTTCAATTGCTTGAGAGTGAATAGAGGGCATATATTCAGTCTAGATCCGTCGTTGATCAAGACACAATTTAGAATCATATCTCGACACTTAACTATAACATGAAGTGCCTTATTATGCATTGCTCCCTCGAATGGTAGCTCTTCAGTGCCAAAACTGATGCGATGACCCTGGGTAACCCGGCTTATCATGGCTGCCAGATTATCGCTGTCTGTTCCTACAGGCACATAAGTGTCCTCTTATGCTCTCATTAATACCTGTCTATGACGTTGTGGATTCATCAATAGTGCCCATACAGAAATCTGGGCGGGTATCTTCTCCAAGTGTTTCACGATGGAGTACTCTTGAGGCCAAAAATTCTTCTGCCTCGGCTTCACTTATCGTCCTATGAGTTCTTCTGCCTGCTCCCTGAATTGGTTTCCCTGTATCAACAATCTCGATCTCAACCTTCTTGTTTGGAATTCCTTTTGGTGCCGTAGCAATCACTTCACAAGGTATCAAAATCTCCATCTTTGCTTCTCAGTGATACTTAAAGATGTCATACTCTTTTCTAAACTTACAGTGCCATCTGGCACTATCTTCTTAGGTGTACACCAATCTTCTTCTCTCTCAATCATACTGGCAATGTTTCCTCCATGGTCAGGTAAAGGATTCTTGTTGACATTGGGAGCGACAGTCCGAAGAACGCCATATCATGATCAATTAAGTCCTGAATTTTATGCCTCAGATTAATGCAATCTTCAGTATCATGTCCAACACTGTTAGAGTGGTAAGCACAGGTTTGATCACTCCGGAAGAAACGAGAATTAGCATCCATGATTTCGGAGGGGCGGGCTGGATCAACCCTGCAGCTGACAATCTTTCAAATAGATTTGTTCGGCTTTCGGCAAGCGGAGTGAACACCCTAGGGGTGTTTTTATCTGCGTTGGATGAGGAAAGTTATAGTTATTTTATGGGGGTGGAGGCACTCGATGGTAATTGGGATGGTTTCGACCGGGGGGGGGGGGTATAAGGGTCTGGAATCTTGGGTATGGTGGTGCTTGGTAATTTGACGATGGGGTTTGGGGATTTTGGATTGGGTAAGAGGGAGTCTGATAAGTTGGTTAGATGTGGGAGCAACTTGGCAGTGGAGATTTGTAGTTCGGGATGATGTTTGGATATTGTGGGGAGTGATAATGGGGAGGAGGGGTTTGGTAGTTTGCGGGTGGAGTGTGATATCCTAGTTGAGCATGAAAGACCGAGAATGAACTTGGGGAAGGTTGAAAATGGATTTGAGGGGGTGTGGACTTTCTGGGCTGACTGCTAGGGATTCTCCTTTTGTCTTGTACGCCGGAGACGGCTGACACTTCTTCTTTCTTTTTCCTCAACATTCCGAACGATCCGACTGAATTTGATATACGGGTGATCTTGCCCGTTGTGAGTCCATCTTCGATATTCTCCCCAATCTTAACTATATCTGTGAATTTTGCTCCCATGAGCAGCATCATTCTTTCATAAAACTTCGGCTCGAACACTTCCATAATTCTTTTTCAGACATGGGAGGACGTACTCTGGTGGCGTTCTTCCTCCATCTATAGGCGTATTTTTGATCACTCTCGGTTGACTTCTGTCTAATTTTCTCCAATGAATAGCGGTCTGGCACGATTTCAACATTATAAGCAAAACTTTCGACAAAATCTTTGGTCGTAGCACTCCAACTGGCCCATTGGTTTGTTTCTTGGGAGGTAAATTATTCTAGGGCCTCCCCGCTTAGACTTCGGCTGAGAAACCACATCAGCAACGCTTCATTTTTCCCGATGCTTACCAACTGATCACAATATGGTCTCAGATGGACCAGAGGATTTCCACTTCCGTCGAAAGTGTCGAACTTTGGTATTTTGAACCCTTCTGGAAGGTTTTGGTCAGGGTGAATGCATATATTCTCATAATCCAGCCCTGCAACATCAGGTGCGTAGCGAAATTGCTTCATAGACTTTGCAATTTCTTCCCTTATATCCAACTTGGTCATCTCCTCCTTGGCCTTCCATTCTTTCTCCTTCTCCACATAATGGTCAACCTCAAAGTAAGTGGCGTGAGGAACTTGCGGATTGGTAAGGATTGGGATATGGAAGGGGATTTTATGAGGCACAATTTAGGTGGCAGGTGGGTTGTATTTGTCCGGAGCTTGGCTTTCAGGAGGGATTATCTGGGGGTGGGTAGTGTGGGCAATTTGAGAGGAACTGTAGGCTTGGGCAATATTTGGGTTTTGTAGAGGAGGTGGTGCTTGGGGAAAAAGATTAGAAGGTCCTGCATCAGGGGTAGTTAAGTAGATGACAGACGAAGCTTGAACAGGAGTAATTGGTGGATTTGTAGAGATATGGATAGGTTGATGAGATAGATTAGGAGAAGGAAAATGAAATGGAGGCCTCCCGTCGTCTGGACCGGGAAGATTAGCAGTGATGGTCAAATTTGCTAACTCTTGAGTCTTCTTTATTTCCATCTTCATGTCAAAAATCTGTTACATCAGTTGTGCTATTAATTTGTTCTGTTGTGCGATAATGGGATCTGTCACAGTGATCTCAGTTAGGCTTGCATCATCATTGTTGTCTGTCATTTTTCCTTATCACTAGTATTGGTCAGGGGAGGGATCTTTGTGGACTTTTGATCTAGTGAAATAAGGATGATTGGCTAGCTTTATCAAGATAGATCAATTCTAAATTACCTGTAAGAAAAAATACTCAAAAGCAAGCATGTTAATTCCCTTAGATTAATAGGTAATGTAAGATAACACACATAAATCAATAAGCACACAATTGTTGTTTTATTCGAGAATAAACTAGCCCACGGATGTGCGAGATATGGTAAATAGGCAGGAATTTGCCTATATGATTTTAGAAATAGTGGATCAGGAAGATTGATTCGCGTCAAGGAAGGTCTTCTTGTATTGTTGATAGTGTAGACAGGGGAAAAGATAATCTTTTGGAAAGATAAGGGCCGGGCCTAAAAGGTTACCTACGTATCTCACAAATGAGAAATCAGGTCCTACATAGTTTGAGAATATAAGGAATAACTTGAGTTTAAATAGACTTCACTACACGAAAAGATGAAAAATACGGGATAGAAAGATTGCTTAGGAACATAAAATGTCTCTACTGAGACTTCTTCTGCTGATTTGTTGATTTCCTTCTTCATACTTAATTTCAATCACTCTTTTGGCGGGATGTCGACCTCAGCTCCCTCGGCCTCTTTGCTCGGTCCCGGCAAGGCACAATGGGGATTCTCTTGCTTTAGCTTGGCTATCTCCTCCAGGGTGGCCTCGAACTCCACCTCCACTCTCATGTTTTGAGCTATTATGCTTCCAAGATATCCCTCCATAGTGGATGAATATTCATCGAGTATTTGACTTGCCTTACTCAGGCTTGGTCTTTTATCTTCAGTATTTCTCATTTCTTCATCAGCTTCAACTATTTTAGCAATCATCGTCTTGGTAGCCTGATTTACTTCTCCATCTTCCGTGACCTATTGGGTGACCTTGCCTAGCATCCTTGTCAATATGCTTTCGGCACTCTGCGCATTCTGACTTTTCTCCATCCTGACTGTAAATCCAACTTTCTTGAGATGGAAGAAAGAAAGTATAAAAGTGGGTTAAGGAATTCGGACTTTGTTGAGAAACTTGGGACTCGAAGAATTATTTGGTCGTATATTTGATAGTGACTGGGATTTATGCCTAGGTAGCTCTAGAAAAATTTCAAAAGGAATGGGTTAGAATTTTACCCAAATAAAACAACATAATCATA
This sequence comes from Solanum medicagineum, assembly GCA_026153255.1. Lineage (NCBI taxonomy): Eukaryota > Viridiplantae > Streptophyta > Magnoliopsida > Solanales > Solanaceae > Solanum > Solanum medicagineum. The sequence goes on from JAPFFP010043788.1 coordinate 19,520, forward strand.
CAAACAGTTATAGCAAATAGCACCGAAACAGTTATTGCGAGCCCTAAATGCAGGTGTCCCTTTTATGCCAAGGGTAGGCCTATCGACTTGAAGGATGTGTATTAATTTAAAGGCAATCCATTATCCCTAAAGTACTTTCATTTGCAAAATAAAATGCTTACAAGATATATTGAAAAATACATCAAAAGTGCTTACAAAACATAGAGAAAGATACATCTCCAAACTTTAAAAAAGAAGAAAGTAAAGGAATAAAAGCAATCCCACACAGGGGACAACAAAAGACTTCAGATTGCTTCGGCTCTCTCGGTGACCCTTTCCCTTTTAACTGTATTAACCTCTTGCCACATGAAGTATCTATCTTCCCACAAATAGTCCGTTGCCAACTGAGCCCCCTCTTCGTGACTGGCTTCCCCATAGTCTGAATTTGTTGCTCCATGCGACCATCCAGCCCGACTATGTATTGCCTCGCTCTACTGAGCTCCTGCCTAAGCTACTCTATAACCTTAGCATCCTCCAAGTGTCAACGCTAATGGTCCATATGATTCTCCTGATACTTCTCTTGGAGTCGATGAAGTAAGACTTGACTTTCGGCTTCAACATCCTTGATATAACAGGGTACACTCGGGCCAGGCTTGATTGTTCTAGCAAGATTCTTCTTCAACCAATCCTTATATGCACCACTACGCTCGGCGTTAAACCTGTTGGGAACCTTATCTCCCGCCATACTCTGAGTTTTCCATTCTCAAATCATCATCCTAGCAAAGGATACTTGATCGTGTTTGTGGTCTATTGCAAATTTCCTCATATCCCCTATCTGGGGAACGACTTTCTTACAACCTAGCCTGAGAACTTGACCGGGAGCATATGGTCGGGTGCCCCTAAGTCCACCAAATACCAAGAAAGGAAGTTTCTTACTCCAAATTACGATGTCACTCATGACAATATCATCAATGGACCATTGTACATCTTTATCTCGCAATCCACTCAATATTGGCATCTAGAATTGTTGTCCATTCCCCGGTTTGGAATGATTGAGGTGTAACCACCAACTGTGAGAAGCGAATTGATCATTTCGGCATTTTGGATTCGGTTCAGTGGGGTTGTGGGCTTTGAATAAGTGCTTCATCATCCACCACTGAAGTATCAGGTTGCAACCTCGAAAGAATTGGCTCCCATTCTGACATTTATCCAAAGCCCTGTAAATATCAGCGAGGATCATAGGTGCTAAGGTGTAATACTTGGTCGACGTTCCATATTTAACCCTGTTGAAGATGGCATGAGTAACCATTATCATGCTCGGATGAATGGCGTGCCCCAGATTTTGGGGAAAAATCATGGTCCCCAACAACCATACCGCAAAAACAAAAGGCCTCTTTTCTTCCCAAGCGTGTTCGGAAGTAAATTCCCTTTAAACTTTTGGTAGCCATTAGCGCGTCCGAATTAGTAGTACAACTTTCGGAGCGGGATGTTCGGTCCGTTGAGCTGACTTATCCATTCGACATTGACTGATAAGAGTGCTTCCTTAATCTCCTTTGGACCCCACACCTTGGGAATTAGAATGTCGTCATCTGGCTTAGACTTTCTCTTGTTGCACATGCCTACACTTTCGTAACTCGCCAACACTTCCTCTAGAGCAGGAGTTAATTCAACATCTCCAAAACAGAATACTATACAATCGTATCCCAAAATTTGATCATTGCACCAATTAAATCTAGCCAAGCCTCTATTTCCAATAGAGAGGAGAAATAGCCTGTGTGCTTTTGAACTTCTCTTTTGTCGCACTCATTCATTCTTTCCCACCACACTTTGAGAAAGGGATAAGGTTGAGTCACCATTCTAGTCTTCAAGGGTTCATACACCTGAGCCATCCGATAAGAAAAACAAATAGGTTAACTTCCTCCCCGCCCCGGTGATAATGAGTTTTAAATTACTACATATCATTCAATTAAAACACATAAGTATGATCATCTTATTGATTGTGGGCCAAATACCCCTTGGATATTAGGTTGGCCTAGGCAAATGATCCTAAAAAGGGTTTTGGGTTCCACTCTGTCTAAGGTATCTAAGAGTGGGTTTCGAATGGACTAAAAACCCAGGCGGACAACCTGAGCTGGAAATCATGACAACCATTGGACGCATTACGAACCAATAAATTGCTACTTATTTCACAAAGGGTCAAGTATTTGAAAATCTAGCTGCGGGTTTGCAAAATCATCCTCCCAAATAGAAAGATACAATAGAAAGTGCTATGAGATGCAAATGACAGTTAATATCAAAATTTAAACGAATAAAACAAATAAGGAAACAAAGGCAATTATTACAACCTAAATAAATAGTTAGTCAAACAAATCCTAATCTAATGGTTAGAACCTAATTTGTTTCCTCAGCAGAGTCGCCATTTCTGTTAATTCGAAAAATGACTTTAATTTCGAAAATCAAATTTAATACTTAATTAATTTAAGTACAAACCAAATTTCCAAAATTTGAAAGAGTCACCACCTAATTTTAAGGATAATTAGGAAACCAAGATAAATTTTAAAAACTTAACAGAAAAGTTTTAAAATATTCAAGAAATGGGTAATGGTTCAATTTCCACTTTGAGAAGAAATTAATCACTCAAAATGGTCACTAATTCGCGGTTGACCGACGATTAGGAAGTCGACTAACTTTAGGGATTTGACTTTGAAAAAGAGGTGACTAGTTTGAAAACAAATTGACTAATTTTGAAAAAATTGACTAGATTTGAAAGAATTTGCCTAAATTTGAAAGAATTTGACTAATTTTGGGAGAATTGACTTAATTTGAAAAAATTGACCAAATTTGAAAGAATTGATTAAATTTGGAAGAATTTGACTAAATTTGAAAGAATTTGACAAAATTTTGAAAGAATTGCCTAAACTTGAAAAAATGTTGACTAAATTAAAAAGAATGGACTAATTTTTGCAAAAATTGACTAAGTTAAAAATTAACTAATTCTTCAAACCCCACGAAATAAATTGTACAAATAGTTTCAACACTTAAAAGACCATTAATAATGAAAATTAGCATAAATGGAGGCAATATTGGGGAAACAATTAGATTAAACAAATAATAATAATAATATAAATAATTATGAGAGTTAGTAAACAAAATAACAAATATTATAAATAAAGTAATAAGACAAGGAAAGATATAGGGAATAGAAATTGGGCTTGGCAGGCTCAAATTCAAATCTGTCCCAATTTATAAAATGAATTGCGCCTGCCCAACCCCCCTTGCTGCCCATCTGCTGCTGCTCATGCTAATGGGCTTGTGGCCCACATTTACTGTGATATACACTTAGTATATATCTGCCGCATATTAGTGTATATCAAGGTATATACGCTGATTTTATGCCTCCAAAACCTGTATTTCAACTTCCATTAATCCTGTAGACTGCTCTTTAGCCCCTTAAACCCCATTTTATCCTATATATATTGCTGTATATATATTGTATATCAGTGTATATACACTAAATTTCTTGCTTCCAAGCTCCGTAACTAACTTATCTTACAAGTTGGACTGCCTTTTATAGAGGGAAATTGGGCCTCCATGGCCCAACGAAATGTAAATAATGGGATGGGAGCCCACTTAGGACTCGAGAATGTTTCACATGCAATAAAACAAGTAAACACATAAGCAAATAATTCCGGTCACTTAATTTCAAACTAAGATGATCATCTACCAAGTATTAGTAACAAACATGAGGAATAAGAGCAGACACTTGTAAAAAGGAAAAAATGCGAATAAAGGAGTCAATAGTTAACCCCAAAAAGAAGATCCCAATGAAATTATTATGAAGGTGATAGCCTACTCCTAACACTAAACAAAGACTCAACAACATACAACAATAGTAAATTCACTGAATACGTCTAGTTCTCAAACAACTAATCACACGCAGATTAAACTAGAGACTAATGTTTACAACAAGCAAGTTGAGAAAATTGAAAAAAAAAGTGAAATGAAGTTTGGGCACTAATCATTAAAAGACTTCACTTTTGAAGTGCAATCAATCCACTGGAAACTCTTAATTGAACTAGACAAATGACTTAGCATGCTAGACTTCCCAAAATTTTAAAAGATAAACAAATAGTTTGAATTAAGTAAGGTGAAGTAGATATGTTTAGAGCTTAGAGAACAATTAGTCGTGACCAAACCATGGATTCTCTAAGATGAACATCACAACTAGATAAGGGAATAAAAACATATCAACTGGGAGACCAAACTTACATAAATCCATAACAGGGAATTTCTTTCTTTACTGAATCAACTAGAACCTTACTATAACAGCAACATATGAACAGACTAGCTTCTACACTGCAAATTAATACATTTCTCATGCTTTTTAAAAAAGCTGATAGGAAGCAGACATCATAGGGAAAGCACTGTGGTTTATGTCGAAGCAAAATGGGGTACAACATTGGCACAAACTTGAGGCTACACAATGATATCAACCCAGTGGACATCAGATCATATCAGGGAAAATATAAACGAGGGATAGAACTACCCTTCTAATGTAACATGGCATGTATCACTATTTGCAACCTTAAAACTCAGATTCAGGATAGACTAAGCCAAACTACAGCAAGACAACTCGAGTATCATACCAATAAGACCATGTCCATGACTGTAACTCAGAGGCTTGAAACCAACGACAAAGAAGAGTAGAACGTGCTGAAATGTACATATTAAAGAAAAGAATAAACCCAGGTCAAATTTTCACCTTGTTCCAGGGGATTAGACCAAGAGATTATGAGTCCTTTATCATTTAAAAAGACTCGAAAGTTTAGTCACAGTGCTAGAACAGAACATAAATGGGAAGGCAGCATCACAAACTCGAGTATTCGAAGCTATTTCGTCAAGAACTTCAACCCACATTAACGACATGACTGCTAAAGTATGAAACCCAAACGAACGGCCATTTGAGACGCCACTTAACTGGAAGAAACTTGACATGGACCAAACACAATAAAACCTTAGACGGAAGCATGAATCCAGCATTAAAACAGGACTCTTATAGATCAACGATGGCTCTGCGATTTCGAAAAACATCTTAACGACCAATAATAACAGCACCACAACATCAACTCGTCACAACAGGGCATTGCCAGTCAAAACAAACAAAATGCAAACATGACAACTTCGATATAGCTTCAAGATTCGCATTCGAACACAATGTATGAGACTTGAACGAGTTGAAGAAGAGTAAGACGAAGGCGTTACCTCTCTTGGAGCAACGAACTGGGAACTCGAGCTTGAGCGGACCTTCCACACCAGATGGAGCTTTGTCTGAGGACCTTCAAGCTCCCAGAATGAAAATCCTTAAGCTCAGGAACCTTAAGAACTAAATCCCTTTCTGGACAAACCTCTTTTTCAAAAATAGAAACAGAATCTATTTGAGGTCCAGGAACGGCTGTTGAAATTGGTTTGAGGTTTTTAGGATTTTTCGATTATCCACGGCTGCTATAAATGATGCTTGAAAAGGGTATATATAGTCCCAAATTAGGGCTTAAAAGGGAAGAAAAATCGGAGGGTGATTTTGGGAAAATTCGGGGTCGATTCTGAGTTTGAATTTGACATTGCCTACCTTATCCTTTGGGAATCATCCACGAGTCCATATCATAGCCATCAATTTCAATCGATGATTGTGATATGCTCCACGTTCTGATTCCAAAACGGACGAGGTACGGATCGAGTGACGGGGAATAAGGGAGGGATACGTATGTATGGAGAAAAGGGGTGAACATTGAGGGGAATTTGGAGTTTAGCTGGGTTTGTTCCTCTGAGATGCTTCCCTGGTTCATTGAGGTGAAGCTCGTTGGAGAAGAAGAAGACGGGAAGGGAGAGAGTGTACTGCGTTGAGGGAAAAATGGGGGAGAAAAGGGTAATTAGGGGCGCGTGGCCCCCATGCACGGGTGTATATAGTATTATATGTACATGTTGGCTGATTTTGATAAAAGAAAATAGGTTGGGTCAGGTATATGTAATTGATTTGGGCCAGATTTGGTCCAAAATTTATCAAAATAGGTCCAAAAGAGGGATTGAAAAATGGTCAAGGGGTAGGGGTATTTTGATTTAAAACTTAGCCACTTCGATTGCAAGTTCAACCAATTACGATGAATTAATACAAATTAACTTAAGAGATTTTAATATTATCAATTATAAATAATCAAATAAATTTCGAAACAGTACTTTTTTTTAAAAAAATAAGGTATTTTATTTAAAATATTTTCCATATTTTGAAAACCACTTACTTCAAAATTGCAAAAATTAAAAGCTCTACAATTAATTCGTATTGAGGAGGGTAAAAAATTGGGTGTCAACTGTGTGGAGACAGATACTCAAAATTTGCATTTCAAACCTCCATGTTCCAACACAACTCCAAATTAAACATAATTTTCTAAAATCAACCTTTTCCGCTAAATCAATTTTGAGATATCTACTCCTCGAATTCTGTTCCATAAGATTGTATAGGCTTCTTAGTGTCTTGATTATCAACTCAAAATATCAAACTCATAATCAAAATTTCAATCCATTTCCTAATTACCCCAAACTTCAACTAACTCAGACTTTGTCCAAGCTTGGCATAAGCATAAAATTTTCAATTACTACTAGGGTATTTTCTTGCCCAAAATCTTTCCCGGTTGATTCCTCCATAATGACAGGGAGAGGTTGTTACAATACCTATAATAGCTAATATTCAACCTTTGTATAATATATAATTTTCTAACAAAAGGCGTGCACCATATCACCCTTTACCTAAAGTGGCTCCGCCCATGATTCGATACGAAGAAAAATATTTGCTTGAAAATATTCTTTTAAGAAAATATGTTGGTTTCTTCTTCTTGTTTTTATTAGGTAAGTAAGCAAATCATAATATCTTAAATGTATTAATATATAATTCAGATAATTATTGTAAGAAATATAGTTTAGAGTAAGAAAGTGGCATGATAGGGAAAAATGATATGTGTTGGAAGATAGGAGAACACACTTAATTTATTAATGTCACTCGTTTTGTCTGTTTCATTAGGAAAGTTATTTTCTTCGTTTTTCAAGAATCTAATTTTCTAGAAAAAATATTTTTTAAAAAAACTTAATCAATAAAATATAATTTTTTTTCTTAAAAAAGGTCAAATATACCTCCAAACTATCATAATTGGTATATTAATATCCTCGATTATACATTAAATTAAATATACTTTTACCATCAATCTTTTGAATTGTAACACCCGATAAAATTACCAAAATACCCTTAGAACAGAAACGTGCGCGCAACGCATCTTCCAAAGCTCAGATGAAAAATTCGAGACTGAATTTGCGATCAGTGAAGAAAATTGAGTCCAAAATTATCTCGACCCAATTTAAGAGCAACCGGGTCAAAAAATTAATTTTCACAAAATTGACCAAAACAGTAAGGGTACGCGACAGGGCCGCAACGCGAACCCATCGCGGACCCAAAATAGTGAGAGTATGTGACAGCTCTGCGACGCGGACCCACACTTATATATTTTCTCAATTTTTGATGGGATTGAATGTTCGAAATTTCATAGGTGCGCGATTGGTTCGCTCGCAGACCTGTTCCACCAAGTTTAAAATTTTAAATCTTTTGAGGGGCATTCCAGACTTTTTTCAACCCCTCCTAAACTTGAAACATGGTCCTTTTAGGTCGTTTTGATGAGTAAATAGGGTCAAAAACCCCATTCTAAGTCCTTCACAATACTTGAAAGTTAGGGTTTGAGAGAGAAGAAAGAAGAACATAAGACTAGAGAATTCAAGGAGAATTCTTGACGGGTGATTTTAGGAGCTTCATTCCAAGTATGTAAAGCTAAATGAAAATATGAGATTGTTCTTCCATGTTCCCCATAAATGATCTTAGATGAGAGCTGAAGGTTTTTGAGTCTATATGCATTGATTCTTGATTATTTTCTTGAGAAACCATCTTTACTACATGTATTTTCATATGTTAATGATCATCAAAATCTTGTTTTGTTGAATTGAATGTTTTACATGAATTCATATGTTAATGATCATCAAAATCTTGTTTTGTTGAATTGAATGTTTTACATGAATTATTGCATAAACCCTACTTATTATTTCTTTAAGATTGCATGAAAGAAGATAGGGATTGAGTCTAGAGCCTTGACTGAGAATGTGATTGTGATTGTGATTATGATTAAGATTGAGATGTGAGAATGATGATGAGCTGATAAAACTTGATAGTCCCTTGAGTTTCCATAAATGAACTCTAACAATTTGTCTATTCGATTGTTCCCTAATGATTGCTCAAATCCTTGAGCTGTTGATTAAGATGTTGATTGATGAGATGATTAGAGTCTCTTTGAGACTGATTGAATGATGAGATGATTAGAGTCTCTACGAGATTGGTTGAAAGATTAGCCTCCATGAGGTTGATTGAGATGGTTTGATTGGTTTGATTGAATAATGAGAGCCTTTATAAGGGTGAGTTGAGATGAGTCAATTAAGATGTATTGACTGGATGGTTGTTTTATGAGCATTGAGTCATGAGAGGAGTATCGAGCACCGAAAGAGTAAGAGTTAGTCCAAATCGAACTCATCAAACTACATAGCCAAATGTAGGTGAGGATTACAACCATTACATCTCATTGTGGTTCCCTCTGGATAAAGTCCCTGAAACAATAGAGGACTTAACGGATTGCTGGGGTACCTAGTGGATTCTATTCGTCCCCTACCTGGAAAGTATGGGACAGTTGTGGCAACAACGGTGGTTTGTTGTACAATCACTGGCTCATAAGTGATTGTTATCAGATAAGAGAAACTCCTAGCAAGTTCCTAACTGAATACTCTTAGTCAAGATGAGATGAGATAAGATGAGTTGAGGTGAGTCCCTCTGAGTCAAGATAAGATGAGGTGAGTTGAGATGAGTCCCTCTGAGTCAAGATGAGATGAGATGAGATGAGATGAGTTGAGTTGATTCTTTTGAGATGAGTTCCTCTGAGATGAATCTGATTTGATTGACGAGTTGATTGGTTAATGGGTCACTTATCTACTCTTTATTCTTTCTTTAGATAGACACTTGACATGTTAATTGATTCTATATTGAGTTGATATTGTTTCCATTTTATTTTACCCATTTTAATTTTCACTCAGCTATTTTACATACCAGTACATTCTACATACTGACGTCCCCCTCTAGGACTACATTATTTCATGATATAGATACAAGATTTGGAGATCGTCAATAGGCGTATCGTTGAGAATTTGAGACATTCATATGATTGGTGAGCCTCCCCTACTTCGGAGGATTCATTATATTTATTTCATCTTGCTTTAGATTTAGATTTGATTAGCTTTATTTTGATTGCGGTAGCCATAGGTCTGTCATTGGCACCACTTGATAGTGATAGAGGCTTCATAGACTAGAGTTGAATGTTGATGTTAAGACTTATTGAGCTAGTTTCGTTCTACTAACATTTTTATTTATAATATTATTTTTGAGAATAGATGATGATGTGCCCATTCACTTCCTTATGTCTTCCGCCGATTAGGAGAATGTATAAATGAATGAATGTGATGAGGCCAAGTGGTTCGCTTGGGGACTAGGAATAGTCTTTGAGTATCGATTACGTCTAGGGTATCCTCCAGGGGCGTGAAAAATTTGGTATCAGAGAATAGAGTTCAAGAGTTCTAGGGGGTCTATGAAGCCGTGTCTACTAGAGTCCTTATTATTGGTGTGAAGAGATCCACATCCATAATGTGGAGGCTATAGGACATTTAGGAATTGTTTCCCTTCTTTCAGATTCTAAATTGTGTGATAGAGCTATTTCCTAAGAAGTCTATGATGATTCGCATGATGCTCTAAACCTTTGGGTATGCCTCGTCCACGAGATGATAGAGAAGGTAATGTTCAAACTCTTACTGATGAGATCCTCTGTGATAGAGTAATCAGAATGGTAGAGAGACTGCACTAGGCTTGAGAGAAGCCAACTAGTGTGCTAAGTTGATTGACTAGAAAGAGTGCACTATTACTCATATGAATCGTGCATTTGAGTTAACTTTAGATGTACCCAGACCTTTCTTTTTGAAACTTGCTTCTGATGTTACCTATGAGAGAGAAACTTATGTCTCTAAAGAGTTTAATGCTATCACCGATGTGAGGTCTTATAAACCCTGAGTAGAGCTGTCATTCCAGAGCTAGAATGATGATGATAGAAGGAAAAGGATGAGATAGCAAGAGTGATGGTTGATTTAGGCTTGTAGTTAGAGTTATGTACTTATTAGGTAAGTAATGAGGTGATGTGTTGATTGCCATAAGTTTGATGAAAGAGTCATAAGTACCCTATGATTTTCATGATGAGATATAGAGGAAGAGTTATTGTTAGAATGTGATAGACCGTGCTAAAACTAGAAGGAAGTTTATGTTGATGTGTTGCAGTATTCATACTGTTGAGGGTGAAGTGTAGATGTTGAATAGGGAAAAAGAGTGCTTTTGATGTGATAAATCTAAACTAGGCTTATGAATTTGAAGTGAGAGTTCATGAGATTCATTAAGTTATAAGCCTTAGTTAGATAAGAAGATATGTCTGAATAGGTGAGTGGTACTGAGTTGTAAGGAAAATAATGCTATGGGCAGAGTACAAAGTGCTCCTTAGGTAAGACGACTGAAACGAGGATAGCTCAATAGATAAGAAGAGACTTGATATATGTACCCATGATTGTGTAAAGATGTGTGGAGCCCTAAACTATGACTGCCATAAGAATCTAGATAGTATATTTGAGTTGTAAATGTGGAGTAAGCTGAGGTAAGCATTCTTTGTCATCCCGAGCAACTAAGTTAATTGAGACATATGGATAGACGATGATGAGTTTTTCTCTTATAGTCTAAGTCTCATCCAAATGAGTTTATGAGAGCATAGAAGTTGAGCTTTAGTAGGCAAAAGAAAAGGTTAGATTGTAAGAGTTCTGGAAAGTGGTTATGTATGCCATTAAGAGCAGTAAATGAGAGAGATTTCCAAAGAGGCAAGAGGAAGCTCAAAGTGTTATCTTTGAGGAAAGTCCTAGTGACTAATTTATTTGTGACTATAGAATGATAGAAGAGTTTAAGATGCCTATTCTTGTGAATAGTGATTCCTCGATCATGTGGAGGTATTTCCTTGGTCATGTTGTTTCGAGGGATGGTATTCGGGTGCATACCTAGAAGATTGAAGAGGTTAAGAACTGGCCTAGACCCACCTCTCCAATGGAAATAAAAATTTTCTTGGGACTGGCAGGCTACTACCGTAGAGTCATTGAGGGCTTCTCTTCTTTGTTCTGCACCATTGACAAGACTAACTCAGAAGAAGGCCAAGTTTCAGTGCTTGGACGAATGTGAAAAGAGTTTCCAAGAGTTGAAGACTAGATTAACTACAGCACAAGTTTTGACATTGCCCGATGGGACGAGAGACTTTGTGATATTCTGTGGTGCATCCAGAGTTGGACTGGATTGTGTGCTAAAGCAGAGAGGGAAGGTGATAGCCTATGATTCTAGACAACTTAAGATCCACGAGAAGAACTATTTGACTCATGATCTCGAGTTGACAGCAGTGGTGTTCGCGCTCAAGATCTGGTGCAACTACTAGTATGCAGTGCATGTAGATGAGTTCACTGACCACAAGAGCTTACAATACGCTTACAGTCGCAAAGAGATCAACCTGCGGCAGAGAAGATAGTTGGAATTGCTCAAGGATTATGACATAAGCATCCTCTACTACCCAGGCTAACATTGTTGTTGACGCTTTTAGCAGGTTATCTATGGGTAGCACTACCCATGTGGAGGAAGCGAAGAAAGAATTGGCCAAGGAAGTTCATAGATTAGCTAGACTGGGAGGGCAACTTGAGAAGAACAATGAAGGCCAGGTCAATGTTTAGAATGGGTCTGCTTCATCTTTAGTGTCAGAGGTGAAGGGAAAACAAGACCAAAAACCTGTCTTGTTCCAATTGAAAGAAGTGGTTCACAAGCACAAGTTGATGGTTTTCTCCAAAAGGGGAGATGTGGTGTTGAGATACCAAGGTAGATTGTTTGTGCCCGATGTTGACGGTGTCAGAGAAAGAATCATGGCCAAAGCTCACAGCTCTAGATACTCTATCCATCCTGGTTCCACCAAGATGTACCAAGACTTGAGAGAAGTCTATTGGTGGAATGGAATGAAGAAGGATATTGCTAAATTTTTCTCAAAGTGCCACAATTATCAACGAGTCAAGGTTGAACATCATAGACCGTGTGGATTGGCCCAGAATTTCAAAATTCCTGAGTGGAAATGGGAGATGATCAACATGGATTTCATTACCGATTTACCAAGGTCCTCGGAAGAAGCATGATTCGATATGGGTGATCATGGATAGGATGACTAAATCAGCTCACTTCTTGGCAGTCAAGACCACTAACACCGCAGAGGAGTATGATAAGTTATACATTTGTGAGATTGTGAGGTTGTATAGGGTTCCCTTGCCTATTATCTCGGACAAAGGGGCTCAATTCACTTCCCAATTTTGGAGATCTTTCCAGAAGTGATTGGGTACCAAGGTAAATTTGAGCACGGCCTTTCATCCATAGACATATGGTTAGGCAGAGCGCACCATTCAAACCTTAGAGGATATATTGAGAGCCTGTGTCATTGACTTCAAGGGGAATTAGGATGATCATCTGCAATTGATTGAATTTGCATACAATAATTGTTATCATGCCAGTATCCAGATGGCCCCTTATGAAGCTTTGTATGGGAGAAGATGTAGATCACCGATTGGGTGGTTCCGGGTTGGTAAAGCAGAATTGATTGGACCTGACCTTGTCCGCCAGTCCATGGAGAAGGTGAAACTCATTAGAGAAAGGTTGAAGACAACACAGTCACCAAAAGTCCGACACTGACATGAGGAGAAGGGACTTGGAGTTTGAGGAGGATGATTAGGTGTGCTTAAAAGTGTCACCTATGAAGGGCGTCATGAGGTTTAGTAAGAAAGAGAAGTTAATTCCACACTATATTGGACCCTATTAGATTGTGAGAAGGACTTGGAAGGTCACCTACGAGTTAGAATTACCTTCCGAGTTAGATGGGGTTCATCCAGTATTGCACATTTCTATGCTGAAGAAATGCTTGGGAGATCCTACTTTGGTGGTCCCTATTGAGAGTATGGGAGTAAAGGACAACTTGTCCTATAAGAAAATTCCAGTCCAAATTCTTGACTATCAAGTCTTCAAGCTGAGGAATAAAGAGATAGTCTCTGTCAAAGTTCTATAGAGGAACCGATTTGTTGAGGAAGCTACATGGGAAGCGGAGGAAGCTATAAAGATCATACACCCGCATTTATTTCACTATACAATTCGTACGCAATGTTTTCTATAATATACTATACAATTCATAGTATTTTTGTGTAACACTCCATAAAATTATCGAAATGCCCCTAAAACATAATCGTGCACACAACGCATCTTCCCAAGCCCGATGTAAAATTCGACACCAGATTTGTGATCCGCATAAAAAATTGAGTGAAAAAATGACTTCGACCTGATTTTAGAGCAACTAAATCAAAACATATTTTTTGCTAATTTATTTTGTGACAGTGGACACGCACGTACACTTACATTGTTTTTAAAAATTCTCGACGGGAGGGATAAAGTTCGTTCCAGAAAATTTTGGAGGAAAATACATTGGTCCGCGCTCTTGGCACGTCGTGGACCAATGCATTTTTAGTGATGGATTTCTTTTAATTTTGGGAAGGGTATTTTGGGTATTCCTAACCTATTTGTATTTCTAATAAACGTGTTTAAGGGTCATTTTATATCGATTAAGGGTTTCAAAACCAATTTTTCTTAGTATCTACGTGAAGAAATCTTTAGAGAGGAGATTGGAAAGCTTGGGGGATCGCAAAGTGTGGGTCAAGTTCTTGAAGAAGATTAAGAATCTTCTATCCAGGTATGTAAGGTTGCCCAAAGAATGTGATTGTTCTCCCATATGCCCCTTTAACTGGAGTAAATTAATGGTTGAAAGTGATGGGACTTGTGTTACAAATTCTTGAATGTTACCTTGAAAATCTAGTTTTATTCTACGTATATTTTCTTGAATTGATGGTCATCATAACTGGAACTACTTTTTTAAAAGATTTATTTGAACTATTGTATAAACTCTACATGCTTAATTACTAAAGATTTCAAGAATAAACCTAGGGGTTGATATCTAGAGCCTTGATGAGGTAAATATGCTTGGTTGTTGTGGTCCGGGTCTTGAATTGAGTGAGTGCTGATGATAATATTGATGGAATTTGATTGAGAGTGAGACCCTTAAAGTCTATAAGAGGTTGAACTTGAATTTTACCAAATGTACCTAATTCCTTGAGTTGATAGTTGACTAGATGAGTTGATGTCCTTATCTGAGAATGACTGATTGTACATACATTCTGATGTTGATAGACTTATGAGCATGTCGAGTCATGGGAGGAGAATTATGTAATGAAATGGGTAAAAGTGAGTCCCGCTCACACTCATTAACTACGTGGCCAGCCTAGGAGAGGAATATACTGTGAAAGCGGATGTTTCCTTTGTCCCAAAAGAGGACTTGATAGAATTTCAGATCCATTGACAGACTTGTTCTTTACCCCGACATGGTAGTGGACGGATGTGGCAACGACATTTCTTTGTTGTATCACCACCGGCCATAGGTGGTGGTTATCAGTTAAGAGAAACTCCCAGATAGGTTCCATATTGATAGTACTCTGATGTTGATGTGATGATATGAGTCTTGATTGATGGTGATATGATAGCGTCCTATTCCTTATTCTGAGTTGAGGTTGAGTAACTGATGAGATGATGTCATTTCATGTTGTCTTGCCTTTACTATTTACTTTTAGCCCATTCTACATATAGTACATTCCATATACTAACGTCATTTGGCACTGCATTGTTTCATGATGTAGATTCAGTAGACAGAGGACTTCAGCAGATGAATCGTGAGGTTCACAAACTTTATGCCAGAGACTTGGTGAGTCCTCTCCTACATTCGGACGATGTCTTTATTTCCCTTTATTACTTTAAGTTATTCTGAGATTGTGGTAGCCATGACCTGTCGTGGTATATCCTAGACCTATTTGAAATAGAGGCTTCATAGACGTAGAGAGATGATGGGTTGATGTTGGGGTTCTTTCCCCTTTTCTTTTCATTGACTATCTTTATTGTTATTCTCTGTGATGGACAAAAAATGACTAGTCTTGTGGCCTATGGCCTTCATTGCTAATGTCGATGTGATGAGGTAAAGTAGCCCACTGATAGGTTATTTGTTATTTATCTAATTTCTTTTGCTAATTGATAGATTGAACGAATGTAATAAGGCCAGGTGGTTCGCTTGGGGACTAGCAATAGTGTATGAGTGTCAATTACGTCTAAGGTACCTTCCCGGGGCATGAAAAACTTGGTATCAGAGCATAAAGTTCGAGTGTCCTAGGGAGTCTATGAAGTCGTGCCTAGTAGAGTCTTATTTATGGTTGTGTTGTATAACCACACTTCATAAGCAGAAGGCTATAGGGAATTAGGAAGTGTTACCCTTCTTCTATGAACTGAGTTCGTGCGATAGAGTTTAACTCTACAAAAAATCTTGTCTAATTCGTGTTATACACATTTGCAGAATATGCTTCTCAAACAAACAGCTACTCAGAGAGATTCCTCACCCCCAGCTGCTAAGAATCCCCAATCGGAGGCCCCAGCTCAGGAAGAGACGAGAAGACGAGGTCGGCCTGCCAGGTCTGTTGAGGTCCCACAGGTGCCCCTTGCACAGCCACAACCAACCCCCACCTAAGAGATAGAGTTCAGGGGAGCCATCACCATGCTTACACAGCTAGTGGCCTTCCAGGGTAACAAACAATATCCTCAAGCTCCTAGCTCTAGCTCACAGGAGTCCACGGCTGCAACTAGGCTTAGAGACTTCTAACGAATGAACCCTCTAGTGTATACGGGGTCGAAGGTTGAGGAGGACCCGTAGAACTTCATTGAGGAGATGTATAAGCTCTTGAAAGCTATGCACACCA